>JACN01049964.1:0-13077 GCA_000787155.1 Scartelaos histophorus
GTATGTATGTATGTATGTATTATATATATATATATGTATTGTATATGTTGATTAAGTGCAAGATAAGCACAGAGATGACATCTTCTTCTAAGTTACACAGTGCACCTTCAAACTGAATATTGGAGTTTTCTTTCATAAACATTAACTCTCTTCTGTAACTACTGTAGAGTAAACAGGTCCTGACTAGTAAACTTTATAGCTATTATATTTCAAGTTTCTATATTACACAAAATTGAACTTTTAACCATGCTAGAATGTTATCAAAAACATATCTGGAGCTGTGTGTTTTGTTTCATTCACACATGCTTGGATAACCCTTCAATATGTCTTCAAAGCTCCAAATGCTCTGTTCCACCTTGTGATGTCATAAAGTTGTAGTTTTTATGTTAACACCTACATTTTACCATTAGTTCAGTAGAGATTGGAAATTTCAGTTGTGAAATCACCCAAATGATTCTAGTGAAAGTGCATGGAGTTTAAAAAAACAGTGGAGCACTTCCTGTATGACATCACAAGGTGGAACAGAGCATTTGGAGCTTTGAAGACATATTGAAGGGTTATCCAAGCATGTGTGAATGAAACAAAACATAACTCCAAGTATGTTTGTGGTGAGGAAACACTGGAACATAAATCAGGAAATACCTCCATATATGCCCTTGAAAGAACAGCAGAACAGTCCCTTTTCCTTTTCTACCAGAAACTGCACAATAATGAGTTTGTATAAAAATACAGTGTTTAATAATGTACACAAAAAGCCATTTGATATGAATTCTTCTTCCCTCAGATTAAGTTATAATAAGTCTATAGTTGGTCACATGTATTAAATCAACAGTCATCAATAACTTTCTCGGCTTGTCATCTGATAAAACCTTACTCAAGTTTCTCCAGTTCAGCAGTGACAGCGCGGTACACAAACCTTTGAAAATACAAGACTAACACCGGCACAGTTAATCCTGAGGGCGTGGCTTTTCATATCATAGCAACTGCCAAACAGCCATGTTACGGAAAAATACCACAAACTGCCCCAAACAAGCCACTGTTGGAAAATGTGATGCCAACGTCAATGCAGACATTAATGGTAAATATCAAAGAGAAGAGAATAATGTAGAGAGGGGGGGAGTGGCCACATATCTACTCACATAATTGTGCCGTTTAAAAGCTGTGAAGTGATAAATTACTTAAAGGCGCATCACAAAACTTTTTGTATGACTGCAGGTCTGATACCAACTTGTCTCCATGGCAATGGTCTTGCTTTGTCTGTAATGTTACGTGGTATGACTTTAAACATATCCATCTACATTATGGGTGTTTCTATATCTCCAAAATACCATAAATCCTGAATAGGGGCGACTCTCCACAGATCTGAATTGTAATGTAGCCTTGTGCTGTCACTTGTCTGTCTCTCGTAATAAGTAATCAATACAGTGGAGCACTCTAGAACAGGGGTCCCCAACCACCGGGCCGCGGACCAGTACCGGGCCCTGGGTCGTTTGGTACCGGGCCGCGAAAGTGCAAACCCCCCCTCACATAGGATGAGCAAACTGTAACTAGGACTACACCAGAACTAAACCAGGACTAAACCAGAGCTCAAACAAGATTTTAAACCATATTTTTAAGTCCCCTGGTCCACGGAACTTTGTGGGACATAAAACCGGACCATGGCGCAAAAAAGGTTGGGGACCACTATTCTAGATAAAGCTATAACATTTTCATGGAGAGAAGCAGATGCCATGAAGTTTTTTATCTTCATGGAGACGAGCGCAACTAGGCCATGTTACAGGTAAGATCTGTAGAGAGTTGAGAGCACTCACAGTGGACCCACATGCAAGATATAGCAGTTTAATTAGTTTAATGCCTGCTGGAACATTCCATAAAGAGCGATCACATCTCCATGGAGACCAGAAGGTGTCATAAAGGTATTTTGTGAACACTGCCCTACTATTTTATCCTGCTGTGTACTGAGGAGTCAAAGTGGCATCAACATTTAGTGTAAAATGATTTAGACATTGTAATTTTAAAGATAAAATGTAGCACAAATGTCTAAGAAAAATGAGAAAAACTGAATCATATGAAAAAGACAAATGTTCAAATCACTGATATTGGCACCAGACGGACAGAGGGAAAAGTAACCAAAATTTTACTTGATTTTTGTTATTTAAAGGTCATAAATTACATAAAATTGACTCTTATGAGCTTTAAGCCATGTTCTACTGTTGTCTTCTCATCGAAAACATACCCAGAGTTGTGCTTTGTTTTATTCACACATGTTTGAGTAACTCTTAAGTTTGTTATTTGTCTGTCGACTCCTTTAAAGCTCAAAATACTCTCTTCCATAACTCAGTAAAGATTGACAATTCCAGGGCTGAAATTATGTAAATTATTCTAGTGAAGGTGTATGGAGTGTGGAGTGTTTTCTGTTTGAGAGAATAACTCTTAAAAGCTTAAAATATGCAGGGTTTGTGTGTTAAACCAAACACAACTCCAAGTATCTATGTTTTGGATGAGGAAACAACATTATAACATAAATCAGAAAATATCTTAATATAGACCCTTCAAAAATAACAAGAACAGCAACAAAAACAGATCATTAAAAAAAAAAAAAAGTACAAACAAAGCCTTCAGTTAATGTTGTGCTAATCTTTGAGGTACATAGTGTTAGGAACATGTTGTGGCTGTGATAATGCATAAACTCAGACTTAAGATCAGCAAAAACAGCCCAGCAGGAGTCAGGTCAGCTAATAGGGCTGTTTATAGTCCACTCAATGGCCCCAAGAACCCATTAACACTAGAGCTCTGGGCAGGTGAACTCATCTGTGACTCTTACCATGTCTGTACAGATTGTATTAGGGCCTGAACAATAAAAATAATGTGATGTTTCCAACAAGTTTCCATAGTGATTACATTTGTAAATTGTGTCTTAAAAGGCCCATTTTATGCTATTTTTTGTAATCGATGTTATAGTTTCCTCCTCAGAAACATACCTACACTTCACAGGTTCACGTTATACATTTTAAACAGATTCAAGAAATTAAGTTGTGTTCACACTTGTGTTCACAAAGCTGGATCTAAACCAAACCATGACGAGATCGGGATGAAAAAGGGACCAAATAAAATCTATATTAAACCAGGTCAGGAACGCACTTCAGATGAGCCCTTTAAAGGTGTATTATGTCACTTTTTTGCTACCTGCATGGAGATATTACTTTGTTCCACTCTATGGCATTAAGCTTGTGTTTTAATTCTAACTAGGGGGCATCAATTGCTTATCTTACCAAAAACAAACGTTCAGCATGCAGAATAAATCATTATCTCGCAATAAAATAGTAACAAATTAAGCAAAGCATCAGCAGTTTCTGTGGTAAATGAGTCATTAAATAACAAAAAATGAAAATGTGCAGATGAAGCATAAGATTAAAAGTATTTTAAGGTGAGTGGAAAAAACAGTCATCTTATCCTCTCTGTGACAGGCTGAACTGTTCATTTCACAAAAATATAGATAAGATCATTATATTTAAGATTTTACTTGGAACTTCAGGTTTCAGTTTTTCTGACCTGGTTGAAAATGATGACCTAGTTACCTAGCAACCATGCAGTACACTGGGTCAAAACCCCTCTAATGTACACAGAAATTATGATTTGACAAATACAAATATAAGAAAACATCTTTATATTGCTGAAATAATGTATCATAAATAAAGAAATGTTTCTTGTGTGCTCACTGTGTCAAACATTTGGATTAAATTCTCTTTCATGTTATGTCATTTTTTTACAATAGAGCTCTCTACTTCCTGAAACATAAACATATTTTTCAACTTTTCTTAACAAATTGCTTCTTGATTAGTGTAAAACAATAATTTATATTTACAGCAGGTATTATCCCACCAAATTAGGTAAAAATGCACTGTGATTACAACAGCCATATTATACATATACAATATCATCTAAAAATATAATGCATACTAATATATATTAGTGGAGATTAAAGATGCATTGTGTAACTTTTCTGGTGGAGGGTCGGCCAAATGTATTTCTCCATGGAGATGTTATTTCTTTGTCCAAAACCAAACCAAGTTACAGATCAGATCTGTGGAGAGGCGACCCTGCTCAGTTACAATGCCTGTTTTCTAGGAATTTTGAGCTATAAAACAACCTGTACTGAATATATGTAAGGAAGGGCTGTTTAATGCCATACTGTAGAACATTCTAGGCAGAGCAGTGATACATCCATAGCAACAAGCAGGTGATAGACCCCCAACCAAAAAGTTACGCAGTGCACCTTTAAGTTATCATTCTGTCTGTGGTTTTCTGATTTTTCACACCAGAAAAATCTTTGACTTTTAGATCAAATCTAAAGCAGGTCTACAAAAGGAGGATTACAGGTCTAAATTAAGAAGAAACAAGTTGAAAATTCGACTACGCTGTCGCCATACAGCTGTTCCAGGTCAAAGGCATACAGAAAATTGACTATGGTGCAAAAAAAAAAAAAGGTTTGACAATCACTTTAATAAATTGTTGCACCATTTTAAATGTTCATTGTATTTTGCAACAGTTTGGCTTGGTCTGCTGAAGAATCACAAATGTTTCTTTTAACACTGATGTAAGAAACAGCTGGTGGGGTTAGTCATGTCAGTTACATAAAACAGAAGGCGTATGGTTTGCTTCAGCTACAGATTTGTCAGTACAGAACAGTAATTGACAGATCTCCTGGTACCATGACCCAAGACAATCATAATCATGTTCCAACTCCACAGCCAATAAGAAGAAAGACAGAGCCACTGTCGGCCTGCACTGATGTGTGACACTGATTCAGCTGATGGTCAACATTTCCTGGGGGTGTGATGCTAACTGAAAGCACTACTCTGTTAGTAGTTCATGCACTTAAAAATGTTTCTCTCAGATAAGATTAGCCAAGACTTTTACATTTTTTCACTCTCACCTTTTCAGTTGAAAATCAACACCTAAACAGGACTGTAAACACCTCACAGGCTCCTGAAAATATGTTTTCAGACAAAAACTATAAAAACTCCTCTGAAAGTTACAGTGCAGAGAGAGAAAACAATATTTATTTTCTTCAAACAAATATAAAATAAGACAAAACAGATCCAAAAAAGTATTATTATTTAGTAACTACAAAAGAGTTCTGTAAAAATAAAAGTTTAAACATTACAAGACCTGTTTGGGCCAATACAACCAGTAAATACGTTTATTACATTAAAAAAATCCTTGCTTATTTTTTCCCACCATAATTCTAGGAGATAAAACAACCGGGTGGGAGGTCACAGTTGAGCTCTTTCAAAACCCTTTTTCTTAGGAACTGAGTAAGTCTCCAAGCATGTCATTTAGCAATAATGAAATCTGTATCAGAATTTAAAACTACAGAATTTTACAGAAGTACTAAAGCCACAGTATGTAATTTTTAGTCATAAATAAATTGTTGGTAAATTAGGTTGTGTTTATTGCACTGAAAACCATGTGTCCTTACTGTGAGGGGGCTTGCACCTCCATAAACCTGACTCTTACATGGCCTGCAAGAGGGCCTCTTGTGTTTCTTGGCTATAATATTTCACAGCACGGCATAACATGTATCTATTTCCATGGAGGACGTTCTAAAGTATGTTTTGAACTTCTTGTTTCCATGAAATCTTGGAAGTAAATAAAAGAAAGTTACCTTTTCATCCTTGGGCATTAAAGGTCTGTTTTTAGACACAACTGACTCTGAAGCTTATACTTATAATGCTGTTCAGGGTCATGATGTGGAAGTAGTGGACTCCTACAAGTACCTTGGTGTCCATGTGAACGACATACTGGACAGAAGGGACAACAGTAATGCTGTGTATAAAAAGGGCACGAGTGGATTCTAATCCAGAGAAAGCTCAGATCTTTCAATGTGTGCAAGTTACTGAAGATCATCTACCAGCCTGTGGTGGCCAGCGCCCTGTACTTCACTGAGGTCTGGGGGGAGCAGCAGCAGCAAAAGGGACATTGGGGAATTGACAAACCGATAAAGCTGGACACGTGATCTGCTGTGAGCTGGAGACATTTGTCACAGTGAGGGACAGAGACACTGGACAAACTGCTCTTCATCATGGACACTGCACCAGATTATAGAGGAACAGAGGAGCTCATTCTCCAGCAGGCTCCTACAGCTCTGCTCAAACAGTGAGAGATACACAACTACATTCATACCATACGCCATACAACAACAATTCACCCTTATGTAACAGATAATGTATTGTATGTATGTAATGTATTTTTGTAGCAATAGAAAATAACCTGCTTGTTTTGTATTTCAAACTGCTGTGTACCAGTCTGAGCTCAGCCCTTTGATAAACGAGGATCTAAAATTGGAGAGAAATGAGACAGCAAACAAATTAATTTCCTGATTAGACTGCAATAACCGTCCTTTTAATATCGGAGCCCTTTTGTGACGTCAAAGACCACCTGTCGCCCCCAAACACATTAAACTTGATCTCAATGCAATTTGCCGTTACTTTACCATGTTAAATAGGAAGCGTCTGGTCTTAATGGATAATGAAGGATTATTAAATGTGCAAGTCTGGTGGAGCTCAGAGCCAAGGCTTAAAACACAGCAAAGATCTGAGTGTATTTCCAAAAATACACCATTATTTCCTGTGACCAAATCTTATATTTTCTTTTCTTTCAGTGCTGATTGTGTCATATTTCTTATATTGCTCAGGTCATCATGATACACAAACAATATTTTTGAAGCCCTAAATATGCAGGGTCTGTATATTAAATGTGTGAATGAAACAAAACACAACTCTTGGTATATTTGTGATGAGAAAACATTATAACATAGATCAGAAAATAGTGTAACTTCAGACCTTTAAGAATCTCATTCAATCTTGAAAGAACGACAAATATACTCCCTTTTCCCACTATGAAAGTAAAAACATTTATACATTTATTCATGATTCATATACACTTGATACATTTTTCTGGGTGAAGGTTCAATCTCCTGCTTATCTAAGTATAGAAGTTATTGCTTCACTGGGAATGTTCCATAGTACGGCATTACACTTATCTCTTGATACAAGCCAAGTTGCAGTAAAATTAAATTCAAATGCATCTGCCCACAAAAAAATATGTATCCTACTAATGAATCAACGCTAAAATATGATTTCCCTGTAATAGTTGTACTGATAATAACTGATAATGAGGTTCATCGTCTACTGAATCATCATGACAATAGTATTAGGCGGGATGTTTCTGCAATTTCCTGGTTATTTTTAAATTCATGTTTCCCATTTTATTAAGTACCTCATTAAGAGCTTGGTAGTTTCACACAGAACATTAATTTTGGCAAATATTTAACAATAGCTTTTGAGATTAAACCATTTATATTAAAGGAACTGTATGCAGCCTTCACTCTTAAAGAAGGTATAAGACCTACAACTACAAAAGGTACTGCAACTACAACCACTGAAGCTGACCCTGGGCTGCCAGTGTTTAACCTGCACATAGCACTCGTGGTGGACACATACATGTTTTCCACAGAACATGGAGAAGCAAAGCAGAATCTATTTACTTTAAGTGTAATTCTTGGTCTCCAGTTAGTGATATGAAATGCATAACAAACAGGTAAACAAATATAAAGCTGTTATTAATCCTGTGTTGCATCTTTACACTTTATATGCAACTCAGTGTAAAAGTATTTTAAGTATTCAGAACACAATATTCTGGTTAGATCATGTATCAGAATACCAGTATTCAGTATTCTCAAACTAAAAACATTTTCAAAGTATTCTTCCCATCATAGGTGAAGTTTATGAAATAAAAGATGTACAGTTCCTTTAAGTATATTATTAATGCATGATCAGCAGTGTTTTGAATGAAGTGTCTCTCTGTGTGAGAAAATGTTCAGAGATTGCAGAGAGGAAAAGGAGTGGGAGGATGTGTACGGTTCCCAGCTTTCTTGTCTTTTTGTATACATGAGATCGCCAACTTAAGCTGCCACTATTGATGTAACACTCTTCAAGCACAAAGTGCATTTCAGTATTTATTAAAAAAAAACACAACTCTCAGTAATTTCTCAGTATGCAACATATACTGAAGACATGACAGGAAAGAAAGAGTTTATTTGGAAAAACAGATGTCATCAAAAATTAAGTGAGATTTACTTTTGTCATAGCAGTACTAAATGGACACATTTGTTTAATAACACCAGGGGTTGCACCATTTCTGTGAAATAACAATCACGGATAGACCAGTTAACTTAAAGGTCCTATATTACACAAAATTGACTCCTGCGAGCTTTAAGCCATGTTATAATGTTGTAACCTCATCAAAAACACACCTGGAGCTGTGGTTTGTTGTATTCACACGTTTGAATAACACTCTATAAAGCTCAAACGTCTCTGTTCCACCTTGTGATGTCATGTAGTGGCAATTTTCACCTGTTACTTTTGTTCAGCAGAGACGGGTCATTCCAAGGCTGTGGGGCACTTCCTGTTTTACCACCTGACATCACAAAGAGTTGTATGTTTGAGGGAAGAAGTCATCCTAAATATGCAAAACACTACTCCAGGTATGTTTATGAAACAACACAAAACATAGATTAGATAGTGTAATATGGGCTCTTTAAAGTGATAGTGCACAATTTTCTGGAAGTGAAACTTCACTATTTCCGATGGAGAAATTTTATGCCATACTGTGGAATATTATTATTAAAAAACTACAATTCCATGGAAAGAAACAGGATGTCTGTTTTGTGCAGCAAAAATACCCATAACAAGAAACATGTCTTTATTTTAGTAATATTTTTTAGCAAAAATGTGGCTTTTAAATAAATAGTTCTCAGTTTTGCAAATGAATTAATCTTCAAATGTGTGTATATTTATGTGTGCATATATGAGTCCATGTTTATTGGGCAGAGGAGGCTAATCGCTCCCTCTTCTCCTCCTCTGCTCTCTCTCTCATCTCTTTCTCTCTCTGGATAAGCTGGGCCCTCTCTGCCTCCCAGCCCTGCACCTGCTCCTTGTATCGCTCCAGGTCGGGCCCCTCCGCCGCAGAAAGCTCCTTTTGGGCCAAAGCGCTGACCAGAGTCTGAAAAGAGGCAGCTTCAACTTTACCCGAGGATTCCAACTGGCTCCTCAACTCCTGCAGACACAAAATAAGACACAATATTGAAAGCAAAATCACCTATGTTATAGTTATTTCCTCTCAACATTTACTCATCAGAAGTTGTATTTGGTTATTCGTGTGTGTCTGAGCAATTTTAATTGGCAAGTTCAACAAGTTGAAAAGGATCTCAGATATCTCAGATCAACTCCACTGTCTGATTAGCAGCAGTGCAGTGAAAAGAGGATTTCTGTACTCATTTCTACAGCTGTGGAGCTCACTAATAGTAATAACTGTATCAAAAAACTAGATAATTATTATAAAAAAAACAAATCTATATTATCCTTTATGCACAAATGAAAAACTTGAGTCATTTAATCATTCAACAGCAACACAAACCTTGAACCTCGCGACATACTGAGGTAACTTTGCACGTTCAGCTTCATCATCTTCATCGACTGCATCTGGTTTTTTGTCGTCCTCTTCCTCAGTGTCTTCCCCAGAGGACTCAGACTCAGAGGACAGGTCGTCGAGCACACCACCCATCAGATCCAACTAAACACAATTATAGAAAATATGCTTTTAAGATAATGCATTAAGAATCGTATATAACATTTTATTATTTGCATGTGAGGAAATTATAAGACTAAGACTAAGGTAAAGAGTCTCAACCATCACCATCCTCTTGAGGATCTGAAAATGTCAATTAAAGAGCTGAAAGCTAAATACTTATTCCCGAGATTGACAACAACTAGGACTGGGAAATATGAACCAAAAAGATTCATTATTTTGTATGTATTTTTATTCATTAAACATGTTTGTGAATGATTTTCTTCAACATAATAGTTTAGCACACAAAGCCTGCATATTTAGGCTAAGTTCTCTTGATACAGGAAGTGCTCCACTGTGTTTTTAAACTCCATTCACATTCACTAGAAACTTGAAAACTACCACTACAAGAGTATTCGGAGCACTGAAGACGTAGACAGAGTAATAATGCAAGATTATTCCAATGTGTGAATGAAACAAAACTCAACTCTAGGTATGTTTTTGATGAGGTAACAAAATTATAGCATGCCTTAAAGCTCACAAGGGCCAATTTTCCGTAATATAGGACCTGCAAACACATATCTCACAGTATGCTTGAGTTAAAACCACCTGCACAATAACAAAAGAGGCTGCAGATATGATGTGAGAGGTGGTCTATTTAAACCATAGACTGGTAAGATTAACTATGACTCCAGGCTACACAGACCTGCACCTTCTTCAAAGTAATATTTCCTGCCTTGCCCATACCGTATTGGCTCCTTTGATGTTATTGCGGTGCCCATATCTGACAAAAGCACTTTCGCCCCTTGTTCCTCTAATTCTCTTAGACATCCTTCATGCTATAGGCTCTTTAAAATCTCATTACATTTGGACAAAGCTTAATTATGAAACAGGACAATGCAAAATATATGAAATTATACCCCTGGGCGAGCAAACATGTAAAAATACGACTAATTTGACAACAGGCATGTGCGATGTAAGGCGACAGGTCCATTATGAGAGGGCAATGACGCAAATGCCCAGTTAAGATCAATATGTTCTTGTATCACAGGGTGGGACTGGGAACAGAGGGTGAACAGTGAAACTTGTTGGGCCCATATTACGCCATTTTTTTAATTTACGTTATTATAATCTTGCTTCCTCTTTAGAAACATACCTGGAGTCATGTTCTGTTGCCTTCACATATTTAGGGTGAGTTCTTTTCTCAAACTGTCTGTTCCACCTTATGATGTCACGATAAAGGAAGTGCTCAACGGTGTTTTTAAACTCCAAACATCTGCTCTAGAATAATTTGGATGATTTCAGCCCAAAAATTGCTCCATTGCTCTGCTGAAGCTTTATTAACTACATGTATTTGCAGGGGCTGAAAATACCTTGAAAATACATTTTTGCTGTAAATTACATCTCTAAAAAAATGTGTAGTTGTTTGGCCTGGTGCCATCATTTGATTGTGTCCATGGGGATATAGAGGAGTTGAATGCAATACTGTGGAACATTCTAGGCTAAGCAATACACAGTGTACCTTAAAGTCTCTCAAACATTTTTTTTTCTTTTGCATTTTATATTTATTTGCTACAAATATTTGTAAGTTCGCTGATTCTCTATCAAAACATGCGAGATCCATTTACCGCTTCAGTTCTGTTGATTCAGCTAATGGCAAGAATGTTTAGATGACATGCTAACAGTCCAAACAACAACGCAGAGTTAGTTAAACCATGTTTATTTAACAAATGAATGAGTGGTTCTTACTGAGTCTTTTGTCAGTGTGAGATCTCCGGTCTCTGCAGCCACCCTCTCCATCACGGCTAGAGCTCTGTCCAAGTATCCATGGCCCCAGTGCAGTGGCATGCCCTTAAACACTGCATGGATCCCATTCTGCATCTCCACGTTACCTAAGCACAATCGTGAATCAAGTACTCAGTTTTGCTACTTAAGTAAAAGTACAGATACTAGAGCAATGAAATACTTAAGTAAAAATATCAAATGAAAAAAACTTAACTGTTAATTTACTTGTTTAAAATATACTTAAAGAGTAAAAAGTAAAAGGTATTTCACACATATTTTTTTAAAGAGATTGTGATTTGTGCTGAATTTTGTTCAACAGAAACAAGTGAACTGATTACTACAATCAACTGAACTGGTTACTACAAGGCAATCTTTGGGTTAGCCAAACTTGTGTTGAGTAGAAATGGTCCATCACAGATTAATGGTGAAGCCAATTTCCAATACATAACATGCAACATAAGTATTAAACATTTTTATTTCATGGTATTTATGTCATTTATGTGGTCTCATCTTAATCTAGTGATCATTTATCAGAACATCTATCTCATGTTAAAATGAGTTTAGCCTGTAGCCTTTTGCTCAGATGCCAGTTTGAGGATTGTCTAGGTTCTTATTCAGCGCTGTAGCCAGGCTGACTCACTGCCACAGCGCAGTAGAACCTTCAGTCCCACTCACCCTCAGTTCTGAGGATTTCCTGACATTTTTTAATAATAAGGTCATTACTATAAGGGATAAAATAAATGAAAATGCCCCTACATTTAACTCTAAGCGAGTCCAAGCTGTAACAATAAGGTCTCGGTTGGACTGAAGGCCAGTTTTGGAGAGGTTTGCTGCTCTGAATCATGCAGAACTGACCTCGGCCTTTGTGTCCTCTGGATCCTCGACCTGTGTGTTGGATCCAATCCCAAGTAGACTTTTTAAAGAAATTCTCCCTCTAATTATAGATCCTATTCTTAATATAATAATGTTCCTCAGGCCTTTAAATATGCAGTAATTAAGCCGCTCCTAAAAAAGCCTAATCTTGATCCTGACCTGTTAGCCAATTACAGACCTATTTCAAACCTTCCATTTATTTCTAAAATTCTAGAGAGAATTGTAGTTAAACAGCTCTGTCGCCATCTACAGGAGAATAATTTATTTGAAAATTTTCAATCTGGTGTCAGAGCTTATCATAGCACCGAAACAGCCCTTGTTAAAGTAACAAACGATTTGTCATTAGCTGCTGACAATGGTCAGGTCTCATTTCTGGTTCTGTTGGACCTCAGTGCAGCTTTTGACACAACTGACCATAACTTTCTGCTGCAGAGGTTAGAACGTGATGTAGGCGTCAGAGGAACTGCCCTCAGCTGGTTTAAATCCTATTTATCTGATGGTACCAGTTTGTAAATGTAAACCAGAGCTCCTCACAGTGTTCTAAAGGGGCCTACGGTGTACCACAGGGCTCAGTCCTGGGCCCAATTCTGTTCACTCTTTATATGTTACCGTTACCATCATCCGAAAGCATGGTGTTGATTTCCACTGCTATGCAGATGACCCCCAGCTGTACTTATCAATGAAACCCAATCAGATTAATTAAACAGAAAGACTTAGTGTCTGTGTGAAGAACTAAACAGAAAGACTTAGTGTCTGTGTGAAGAACATAAAAACATGGATGACCCTTAA
>KN506885.1:0-17701 GCA_000787155.1 Scartelaos histophorus
TCACATTTGGCTCCAAAGTGAAATCTTGTGTTTTTGGCCATTTGAAATAAACCCTCTGTGACAACATACTTATGTCTGTGTCTTTATGCATTTAATTCTGTTTATATTATATAAAATAACATTAAATCATTAAGTTCCCCATAATAATATCTCGGCCTATATATTCAGTCAGATGACGAAGGTTAAAATGACACCACCTAAAAGTATAGGTTAATATTTGGAGACCTCATACCAGAATTAGTTGTGGTCAAACAAATTAAAACAAAATTAGTCATCAGTAAAGCATGTATCAGATTTGACCGTCTTTACCTGGTGTTACAGGACACAATTTCACTTCAAATCTTGTCTAATTTGACAATTTTGTGAATATAATTTATCTTCCTGGTTGGACAGGTAATTCCATAATTGTGACCCAGCAAACAAGGACCAGATTTACACACCTACATATAACATGGGTTCTGCTACCATGGCAAATGGCAGCCATCTTGAGAGTGGAAAAAAACAAAAACAGGGTCAGAAATGCATTGATTGAAGTGCTTAATAATATGCAAGATATATAATAATATAACGGTGCATTTGTCTCCTAAAAATGAAGAACTCTTCCTCTCTATCAGGACATTTTACTTTACTGAATTTTGCTTTTTACTGAATTATGAAAAGGAATAATTAACACAAACACCACACTGCTCTATTGCTGATGCAGCAATTATTACAAAAGATTTTTATTTTTTTTATTTTTTTATTTTTTTTACAAAAATCTCCCTATTAATACTTTGATACTTTGCAACTGTCATCAACATTCTAGGGGGTGTGAGGCTACCTGGAGGCTCTGCTCTGTCTGAAGCTTTGTTAGTCAAATTAGACTTTAATCTTATCGTTGTTCACACAATCACACCATGAAGATCTGACTTAACTGGAACTAGAACAGATGAGATGATTGTGCTGTTCTCATGTACCTACAGTCACAAGCTATCTAGTATTAACCAACTATGTTTCACTCTCACATTTTTGTTTCAAATCAAACTCTTGAACAGAACCATAAACTACTGATTATGCATTTTTGTATTTTCTTGGGTTTCCAGATTACATTTTTAGTAGTGTTTGGTAATGTTTGCATTCTGTCACCATGGTAACAGAATGCACACAAAGTGTCACTAGACGATAGTGATGTAACACAATGATATATTTTTAGCACAGGTACTATCCCACCAAACAAAGAAGCAATTACAGAAATGTCACAACCTCACATGCACTTTAAGTTTATTCATCAACAGTTAATCAAAATTCTAAAACAAACTTGTTTCACTCATATCATTTGGCTGCACGGGGGCATGTCCCAGTAGTATTTCTCATGAGTATTCATAGCCTCACTGTACAGTCTGTATAAGGTCCAGGATCAGATCTGCAGTACAGATGTTGAGCTGAACAGAAAAGTTTGGTCCTAAATAACAGGGACACTGTAGGCGATGCTTGGTTTTGAAGCGATGTTACATCTGCACTTTCTTGTGCAGATCTGTCGTTCTTATGATGTGTTTTATGAGCTGAATAAGTGACACTAAAGCCCTAAATGTCACCTTTAGTCACAGAGCTCAAATGTGTTGGAGAAATAGACACATCAGCTGATTGTGGTTCATCTGCACATATACACACACACATATGATGTTACGAATGTTTTGAAATGATTAACTTGTTAGCAGAAGTCACCTACTTGCCTTATCTCAATTTACACCATAAAATAAAACAAAAATTTACAAACAAAAATATAAAAATAATTTTAAGACCTGTTTATAGTAACAGAAGCTAACATGTCACTACTGTTCCCCTGGACCTGATCTAGCACTAACCTTCCTGTAACTATTGACTTTTTGTTCAATTTTGACTGATGTAAAGCTCTTTCCCACCAAACAAAGTCATAATTAGACAAACATTTTACTTTCACTTTATTAATCAACCAATAACACAAGATTTGCAGTTGAGCATTTTCTTGACTGATCTGAATATTCTAAATACATACTCTTAAGTTTAATGTAGAAAAGATGTATAAAAGTACAAAAACATTGCACATTACAAAACATGTCATCACAGTGTCTCTGGCAGCAGGGGGCGCTTGTCCACGATGCATTTTTCGTTGTCTGAAAATCTGAATTGGGTCGGATTGGACTGCCAACAAAAGGATTTCACCACGTGCCTGTTCAGAAATAAGAAAGAGGCTGTTACACTGTGGATTATGAATTACTGCTAACATATAACAGATTTAGGTCACCATGTTGCCTATATTTGCCAAAAACTATATATTGGGTTGGGTTCCGGTGACATCACATCATTTTTAAGTGTCTATAGTTTAACCTGAGCTAAAGACAGGTCAGATTCACAGGGGCAATTTGATGTTCAACAGTCAGACTGCAGACCTGGTTGTGATGGAAATGTACACTATAATGTGAGGTGATTTCTGTCCAAGACCCAGACCAGGCATTAACATAGAAGTCCTACAAACACAATGGTCTCCACCCTCCAGGAAGCCCTTTGTTTTACCTGTCTTCAAGTGTAAAAGATGATTAATTCATGACTGTGAAACAAAAGTCACTTTGCTTTGTAAAGTATGAAACTTTTTAATTCTGGTATTTCTTCAGTACTTCATAACTTATCGGGCTTTCCAAATGGATTATTATTATTCATGAGATATACATCATTTTCCACAACAATGGTTAAAATCTCTGTAATTACTGGCACAAAGTTCAATGAACTTTTCTGAGTATAAATAAACAAAAGCTGAAATATTTGTTTCAGAAAGTGGGGCCATTATTCAACCCCAAAGACGTGATTGTCGTCAGTTGAAAGTACTTTAAGCCCTAAGATTGACATGGAAGGTTTCTGCCAATCCCAAACAAATAGTGTTAAGGTTCAACATTTGTGAATCAGTGAATCTCCCATAGAGTTTTACAGGACCCTGCCCTCCACCTGACATGATCACATCTGTAATTCTAGAATGAGAATACAACCTGTTCAGCCTAAAATTAAGTTAGTTCAGTCTCATTATGAGGCATTATGCATGAGCTGTTTCTTACTTCAGAGAAAGAGCCACCATCACTGCAACCAGAGACACCAAAAAGGCTCCCAAGATCAGCACAAGGAGGACTGACCCAGGCAAATGAGAACCTGAAAGAAAAACATAAACAACTTTAGGGATGGGCATCATTTCAATACATCATTTCCATTATTGGCATTGGTGTTTTCAGAGGGATTTCGAATATATGCAGGTACCTGGAGTTTTGTTTTGTTTCATTCATATGTGAATTTTTAAGGAAAAAACAAAAGTTGTATTTAAACAACATGTTTCCAGGAGTTGTGATTAATATGAGTGAACACCGTTCATTACATGTGAGAGATTTGTTTAACAGCACTAAATTGGCTCACCCATTGTAGTTCCAACTAAACCAGTTCTTTTGGTCAGATTGTGTTCAAATAAAGCACAGATTTAAGTCTAACAACAGCAGCACAGCAGAGTCTACGCTAAGAATACTCCCCAGACCAATTCATTTCATAGTCATACAAAGCAATAACATATCCAAGCAGGTGATGAACCCTCCACCAGAAAACTACAGTTCACCTTAAACATTCTGAACTGCATGTGATTTTGTATTAAAAGCAGTCTGTACAGATTCTGCCCTTTCTTACCCATGTGGATGTTGAACTTGGCGGAGGTTTGGACCAGGCTGACGTCATTGGCCATGGACACGTTGATGCAGTGAAGGCCGGAGGTGTTAAAGAAGTGCCTGAGCACAAGGTGACACTGTCTGGATGGCTCCACCATGTTACACTCAGAGTGCAGAGGCCTGAGGCAGTCTGCGTCCAAGATCACACTGCACACCTCCTTTGGGAAGCTTCACAAACACAATCAACAGTTACTATACAAAAACTATATCTGAGAGTCATGTTTAAATGTTTAAAAGTAAAAACAAGTCAGAAAAAAAAAGATTTCATATGACAAAGATAAGCCACATGTCATTTTCTGTAGGAGGCAAATCTCACCTCTGTTTTATGTTGCACTGTGGAAGATTATGGCAAATTAACAACATTTACATGGAAAAAGCAGAGTCGGGTTTGGGGAGAAGCAAGCACGGTCACAGTAAGGACTATATACTTTTCAGTGCAATAAAAACCATTATGAAAAAAACAGGCTCTTACTTTACTTTATTTTTTACATAAAAGTTACATGGCGTTTTAAGATTTGTGTTCAGAAACAGGATCTTGGCAGAACTGTATTGGGGAAAAATGACATGACTGAAATCATCAACCCCCAAACATCCATATGGGTCACAGCCATAGTTAATGTTAACCTTTCTCATCCTGCCTGGAAAAATGCCTCAGTATCACAGCGCCACAGTATCACATAAGGCTATTTAGGTTTCATTTATTCAATTACATATGTTTTTATTGCTCCAAATGCCCCAAAAGTCTTCAGATCCTCCCCATGGCATTAAATTATCACCCTGAAACTTACTTTTAATGCCTCTAATAATAGTTTGAATGTACAGAAGTATCATCTTCACAATTTGACAGTTGATTTTTACCTTCCCTGGCAGGTGACGGTGATGTCCAGCACATTTTTGTCCATTTCTGACGCCAGCACAGACTTCTTCATCTGCACGATCTCCACTTTGTCAATGCCCTCTGAACACACAAGGATATATTCAATTACCTTAAAGTGCGAATGACAGATGTTTATGATTCTCTCATTTTGACTTCATTTGGTGAGATTATAAGTGTATTATATTATATTGAAAATTACAGGAAGTAGAGAGCTCAAACATACTGATGGGAGAATTCTATCCAAAATTTCAATACATTGTATGTGTAAAAAACACACACTTTAAACAGGATTGGAATTCCCTTGTGTGACGTCACGATTTCCAACAAGGAAGTCAAATTTTAAATCTAAAAAATGGGTAAATTGGGAAAACGAGCGTGAAGGTTTTTCCAGTAAAGACAGCTCCTACAATCAATCTTGTTTTTATTACAGTGAAAGCCATAGACAGAGTAAAGAAGATACTCAGGTAATAAGTACACTGGTCAAAATTTAAGATATAAACACTTAAATCTACCAGGTAATAATTTAAATCTTTATCTGTCCATGCAGCAAGATCATTTTACTTGACAAGTTATTTTAAAATAAACTCCCTCTAGACTAGAATGAAGCAGTCTCAGAACTAGCACGTAGATAATACATTTGAAAACAAGAGGAATAACCTGATATAAGGTTAAAATCTCACATCAGAGAAAATTGCAGTTTAAAACCTGCTTGACTCCATAGAAATGCTTTGCTTTGCCTGGAAAGTTACAGAGTATGGCATTAAACCTAATTGCATCCATGTAAACAAGCAGCTGATGGCACTTGATCAAATTACAAGTCAGATATGCGGAGAGGCAAGCCTGCTCACAGTAAGAATGCATGTTTTTCCAAGGTATTTTTGCGCAATAAAAACAATACCAAAGTTACACTGTGCACCTTTAATAAAACTATATGTTATTAAACCCCACAGACCAAAGACTTCGATGCCGGTGCAGAAGGATCCGTAGCGGTAGATCACACAGTCGTCATTGGGAGGGTCGTCTGTGAGCTTCTCTGTAGAGACGATCACTGCGGCTTTTCCAGTAAGTGTCAGCCCACCCTTTGCTCCTACAGAGACACACATAGTACATCAGAACAGAAAGTTACTGTTGCTATGAGCTTCATCATTCTGGTCTTAAAATGTCCATATTAAACCGCTCTACATGATCCTGTTTCTAATCCTATTCATAATATACAGCTTGGCTCCACATTGGCCCACTTGTGTCTAGCAGTCATTAGATTAATTTGTTTAACTCTCACGTTTTCCAGTCAAATATATGAGTAAAAAGTGAAAATGTATCAGCAGTAGCACTTGGAGCGTTGCTGTAGCAGTCAGATTAACATCACTTGTGTTCAGGCTGCAGTCACTTTGCTGAAGATCGGATTCAAATATGATCTAGTAGGATCTGAACTAGTACCAGGGCTTTCTTTGCTCCCATGGACAGACACAGGGTTGTACTTGTGTAGTGAATACAACAGGCAAAGCAGTATTCAAATGAGACTCACCACACAATGCAGTTACTCATACACAGTGGAGGATGAAGTACTCAATGTTGTTACTTAAATAAAACTACAGATACAGGGGCAAAAGATTCACATGAAAAGGTGTAAAATTGCAAGTATTCTGCAGAGAATTATTATTAAAGCTTCAAATGCAGTGATTTTGATTTTAAGTGTTTCAGTTGATTTCTTCATTTCTCATGAACTGTTTTTGTGTATTTGGTTTGCTCGAAGTTGGGACATAAACTCAAATTAAATGTGCAACCGGAAAAGGGACACGATTCAAGTCTCCATGCGCTTTTACCTGCAGTCCTGTGAGTATTGTCCTCCTCGTTGGTAGTGTCCTGTGAGTTTGGTGCAGAGGATTCATACTCAGAATTGTCTTCTTCTGCATCAGATGGAGTAGAGTTTGGGTGAGAGGATTTGACCACAGGCACGGCAGATATCACCACTGGAGCTTTCGCTGCACAACACACATGGTTCTATTGTCATTTGCAAATCACAATGATCAGCTTAAGTTTGATATTTGCCAGTCATAGATCTGTCATGATAATTACTATATCAACTTATCATTCAGTATGTATGTGGACACTGTCTATGTCTATGTTCTTTTCTATCCTGTGCAGGGGACTATACTTACTCCAATGAGAATCTAGTTTTGATTCTAGTTTTAGTAAACATAGATTTTACAAATGCTTCTACCTGTGGGGGGGTTGGTGGGTGTGACGGCGGGCTCACAGCTCTTATCTGGGATCACTGCCTGGATCACGACTTGAGGCTTAAACGAGCCTGAGTTTACATATGTGTGAGTGACAGTTCGCTCTCTGGAGATCAGGGCCCCACTCTCGTCCCCAAAGTCCCAGTTAAAGGTGATGTCGGCCGGGCTGAGGTACTCGCTGGGGTCGTGGAGGGTCACAGTGAACGCAATCGCACGATTCTGAACAAAGCGCAGATCTCCAGCCACGACATCATTCACCTGGTCCAAGGAAACGGAGAATGGAATCTGATCTGAGGGGGAAAAGAGACACATTTTTTATGAACAATATCAAAGTGAAACCAAAAGGATTTCAATTATACCGCTATTTCAATTCAATTTTCAGTTTAGATGAACCAGCTTGAAAATAATAATGAACAACATACTGAACAATATAGTGTTTTAATAACAGACCATTACTGAATGCATATCAAAAAATTATTACAATTACAACTGAACCTGACAGAGTCTTAACCTGCAGTTGAGGATACATAGGTTTTTTTCATTCTCAGTCAATTTTTGTAATTACGAATAAATTAGCATTAGAGTTGGAGAAGAGCTGATGCAATGTTTAAACATTTAAACATTTAAAACACCAAACTGACCGGTGATGGAGAACTGTGTGGAGGCGTATCCCAGAGGTATAAACTTCTGCCTGCCTCTGTAGTGGTAGATCACGATGTCCATGATGTAAGAACCAAGAGGAACATCATCTGTGCCAATGGTGAGGGAGGAGCAGGGACCATCTGACACCTGCCAGTACTGACCTGAAAACAGGACCCGGGTTAGACCAGGACTAGACCAGGACTAGACCAGGACTAGACCAGGACTAGGCCAGGACTAGACCAGGACTAGACCGGGACTAGACCGGGACTGAGTCAGAGCTACAACAGGGCAGAAACAGGATTAGACCAGAACTGAAACATTACTTCGTGACGGGCCTTAGACAAATGAGGCTGATCTGAATATTTTCTTGTCTGGACAGAGTGACTCCAGTTTAATCTCCTGACTTTCATCCTTTTTGAACTGATTCTGATTCTTCTTTGAACAGAGATTTTTCTGCAGCACAAATGAAGTGTCATAATCTGCTCATATGAACCGGCTCCTACAGAATCCACAGCTCATTTAACCACTAAACGACTATTACGACTGCTGCTGATACTGCTACTATTTAAACCAGTATCATTCTACAGCTATTATGACTTGAGTACTGTCCAAGGTGTGTCTACAACATTACTCAAGTCAGAGTAATATTACTCAAGTACAACTACAAAGTAGTGGTCCAAGACATTACTCAAGAAAGAGTAAAACGTATTTGGAAAGTAATAATCAAGAAAGACTGACTGTATGAAAAACTGTTGGAACGTAACATTTGATTTATAATTTTATGTTAATGTAATTGGAAGAACAAAACATAAAATAATAAAAAATATGACTCAAAAAGGAGTTAAAGTATGCTGCTAGAACAATACTCTGAAAAGTACCACTTCATTAAAAAGTTACTCAAGTAAATGCAAGTGAGTACTCCTCACCTCTGATTAAAGCCTGGTAAAGTTAAAGAGAAGGGACAGGCCCACATACCCCATGTTTTCCACACAAACACATATTGTGGTTTCTTGTCGTCTTTTATTGGAGTTCCATCGGGAAAAAACAGTTCCTCATCTGCACTCTCCAGAGGGTACACCGGCTCTAATGCAGCGTAATGAGTTCCTGTTCCAGGAGAGAAAAATATGTTAATTCATGATAATCATTCATCCTTTAATTCATTCACACACAGACACCTGTCTATACAAACTTGGGTGTTAGGCAGATGAAGAGTGTTGCCCAACGGCACATAAATAGTGTGCATGCCAATGGAAATGGAACGAACAATGCTGAGTGATTTATTATCTGTACTATTCCAAAAGGGGACATTTGTATTGGACAAACCCACAGATGAATAAGTATAGAAAAGACAATATTATTTCTCTATTTACCGTTATGTTCTCCATCCTCTGCCCACACTACGTCTCCTCCAGGGGGCAGCACTCTCTGGCCATGGGGAAACTGCAGGTCGATGGTGAAGGTCACTTTAGCTGCGGTCAGAGTTGGGGAGTCGTTTGCCACATTGAAAGTCACTTTTCCCCCTGCGTCAAACAACAAGAGATAGAAAGTCTCATGGATCATGTGATGTCATGCAGGAATGTAACATGAATATTTATGTTTACACATAATTTTGTTTTGTACCTTTCCAGGAGTCGAGGAGGCGTGGGTCTCCTTCTCTCCAGATTGGATACATCTTTGTGTTCCATGAAGGTAACCGAGTGAAACGTTTTTTGGGCTCTGCAAAGGAAAGGCATTTAAACACTCATATTGAAGCTATTTTTGAAACTATAGCTCAAAGACACAATAGCATTATGCAGTGACTACTAGTGCAGAATGAAACGGGAAACACCGAGTTCAGTGGTCAAATGGCTCACCTCACCACCTCTATGCCACTAGTGCAGAAGGTAAATGTGAGTGTGCTTTTACCCCATTTGTGCTTTCTCCAATCCCTCTCATGTGACACAGCATTCAGTGTTCATGAAGTTAAAACGGCTACCTAAAAGTAGTTTTCTCCAAAAATAGTGGTTTCCAGTTTTTTACAGTCTGATTAATAAATATACATATATATTTTTAGCATAATTAAAAATACTAAAAAAGATTTGAAAAAGAATAAAAATAAATCCACGTTTACATGCTCTGCAGCTGTGGTATTCACGTTCAGTTTGCGCATGACTGAACCAGGTCATGGGAAAGACCAACATCCACATCAGAAAAAGAAATGAGGATGTGCATGATGACACTGCATGAGATATAACAATATTGTCAATTATGTTAAAATCTGAAAACAACATCATGGACTTCTCAAGTAAGACATAGTAAACACAGCCATACAAAGCAGAGGGAACTACATGGACCAGGATCCTTTGCTCCATATCAGTTTAGCCATTAGCCAAATGAAGTGGGTCTTTTGAAATGATGATGCTCCATATCAGTGTAGCCATTAGCCAAAATGAAGTGGGTCTTTTGAAATGATGATCTCACTAAACAAAAGGAAATGGTTGTATATTGCAATAAATACCATGTAGGTTTAATATATATTGTACTAAGATTTGTTTTTTTTTCCACTCCTACTAAAATTTCTCTCTAAAATATTAAATTGGATTAGACAATTTCAGAATTTCACTCTCATAAGCTACAAAACAAAAGGAGAAGCAGGTCTACATAAGGTTGCTCAAAATAAAAAAACTACAGTGCAATGTCCTTCTGACCCTGTTTCCAATCGAAATGAATGTGCTCGCCTCTCCATAGCTGTTATTGGCCTGTTTCCGATCTGAGTCTACTTACTTGCCACACTGGTCCCAGCGAGCAGCAGCAGAGCCAAGAGCCCGATGGTTGCTTGCATTTTTACTGTACCACGGAGTCAATGAAAAATCCCTTTTACGAACATGGGGCAGTGGTGAGGGCCTTATAAGCTTTCTGAAGTCTGACCTATTAACCCATCACGCCCCCATCCTCCGAAATCCTCCAAGCCAGCTCCAACTCGAGTCACATTCTAGGCCACAAAAAGAGTTATGAGTTATTATTTTACAGTGTGTACAGTGTTTCAGGATTAGGGTTGTACGCATAAGTAAATAATCCAGAACAAATGCCAGATTGTCATTTGGCAACAAGAAAGTCACGAGACATTTCTGTTTTACTATAATATAGATTTGACCTAAGTAATGTTTGCAGAGGAGAGGGTCAGAGAAGTTGAGGAGAGGGTTAGATGGATTAGATAACGCAGTGGAGAGGGCCAGATAAAAAAGAGAATGCAGAGAAGAGGGTCAGAAGGAGCAGAGGATGCAGAGGAGAGGGTTAAGTGGAGCAAAGATGTGATTTGCTGGTTGCACAAATTTTTCCCTAAATCTCATACTTTGTCACCTGACTCATTTTTTGGCGGCCTCTTTAGGTGCTCCCAATCCTAAATGGATTTACACTAGTTGAGGAGCCACGTGAAACTGAACAGATTTTAAGTTCTGTGTCACCGGATATTATCATTTTGGGCAACAACATTTTTAAAAATGTACAGTTTTGAATCAAATCTCACATGCACCTATATACATACTGCTATTGGGTCCTTAAGCAAGACACTTCACCCACAAACTGTACTATAGGCATACACAAAGTATAAACATTGACATCATGGTTATCTACATAATGTAAAACTAAGGCTGATTTGCTGGATCAAATCTCACCCGAACACATACTGTCATTGTGTTTTTGGGCAAGACTCTGCAGCCACTCTATTCAATGTAATGTTGCTACTTTGGACAGGGAGGGCATTAAAAAAATCATATAATATCTTGAAGATAGACATATATAATATAAAAAATTCACAAGTGATAACCAAATACACAAGATCTACACTAGGGTTGTCAGAAGTGTTGAAAATCAGATGAGTAGCGTAATTAAAACTTGTATCAAAACTAGATACTCATTTGAGAAGGTGTCAGTACTAAAAAAGACACGTTCACAGGACAGAAATGGACCTTTCCAGAATAGCTTTAGAATGATCTTGAGTGTAAGACTAGTATACGCCCATGGACCACTAAGATACTTACCTGGACCACTAAAGGATTACATAGACAAGGTTTGAAATTTGGTTTGTAATTTTAGTATCGTGACAACACTATTCTGTAGTAAGTTTTTTACAGTGTGGAGAGTTGCTCATTCTTTTATTTTCATGCAGTTTAAACAATAGCGTCCTCACAGCACGGCGAGGTCAGAGCGGCGGATCAAAATGGAGGAATGTTAAAGTTAATGTGGATTATGGAGAGACGTGTGACTCCTAAACTCCTCCGGCTCGGTGCAGGTTTGGAGTGTGTGCCCAAATCGTGACACTGTTAAACAATGCCCACATTCACTGCAAAATCCTATTTCATTTGACCTCAATCATCTGGAGTTTTGGGAGGGTTTCGAATAATTAACCAAAGTCAAATCAAGATTGTAAATGGAATGGTTATGATTCCATTTGCAATCTGGTTGTGATTCCTTGGTTCTGGTTACTCTTTTGCCTGGGATCCAGAACCCACACTTCTTCAATACTTCACATAGATGTGAGTCTGGTTATCTGTGAATCTTCCTAAATTCAGACTGGGGTGACTGAAGCTTTACACTGACAATATGAAATTATTTGAACATTTGTGTTTCTTGCAGTGCTCCTTCAGAAATTTAGTTTGTCTCATTTCTGTGCCTGTTCTTTGAAAATATCAGATTTTATGCATTATTGTTTTGTTCTTCAAATTACATTAACTTCAAATTGTAAATCAGATGTTTCGTCCAGACAGTTACTCTTACAGTCAGTTGTAGTAGTCGTAGTACAATACTCATTTTACTGTTACTTGTTACTATTTGGAATTTTTTTCTTACTCTGTGTTAAAGCTGCTAACCCTGTAGTTTAGACTTCTACAAACATGATTTCAGTCGTTATGTTAATGCTCCTAGACCGGTTTACAATATGCAGAAAATTTTGATGTAGAATTTTTGTTTTATTTGCTCATGAAACCACTGAACCCTTTGCTTTACACTCACATAAACCGTGACACCTTTTAAACCTCTTTTGTTTTGAATAATCTCCACATTCACAACAGAGTCCTATTGTGTTAAACATGAACTCTGTAACTTCAAGTGCATCACTAAAAGCACACTAAGCAGGAGAATTACACTGCAAACAGATGGCTTGACCTATATCCTAACAGGTCAGAGGGTTGAGTATCGAAACTCAGAAAATCAATACTATAACCTATGTGTTAAAATGATCTTGAACACATAGACACATAGACTAGTCAACATAGGGTCCAATCTTGCCCCCGATCTTAGCACTAATACAAGTGTGGAGTGTGGAGCTGTACACAAGAGGTCTGCATATCAGGTGCAGACAGGGTCTGTAGTGTGGCGCATTCAGTGAATTGCCAGAATCATAAAAATAAATATCAAACTAGTTCACTGAAAAACATGCTCATGAACATGGAAATACATTAAGATGATAAATGCTTAACATTCATAACATGTTCATGGTCTGGGCAGGATGTTCATGCGCTGTTCAGACTCTCACCCGGAGCAGAGCCCTTCGCCCGCTTCCTGTATCGGCTCAGCTCTATAGTTTAGTTTGATCTGGCAGGAGCGGGAGCGTCCAGGGGGTGCTCAGCGGCTCTGCTGTGGGATGGGGAGCGGATGAGAAAGACACTGGTCTGCTGCATAATGGGAGGAAAATAAAAGGAGGAGCGCAGAGAAAACTAAAAACTACTCTACTGGTGCGTACTTGCACTATGGGGCCAACATGAATTTTTCTTTTAGATTTTTAAAATGAAATATGTAGTGATATAGAACAATATATTAATTTTATGATTTCACACAAACTAGCTGAACTAGGTGGCTGAGTGGCAACACTCAGGCCTCACAGCAAGAAGGTTGCGGGTTCGATCCCCGGGTCGCCCGGGCCTTTCTGTGTGGAGTTTGCATGTTTCCTCCCTGTGTCTGGATGGGTTTCCTCCGGGTGCTCCAGTTTCCCCCATCAACCAAAAACATGCAACACCCTATAAACAGTGTACAACAAGGGACCGGCAAGGAGTCCCTCCCTCCTGTGGGCTCACCACCTGCAGAGGGGTTCATAGGGTCTGGGTCTGGTGCATAGTGTAATGGGCAGTGCTGCCCCCGCGACCCAGCCGGATTAAGCGGGAGAGGATGGATGGATGGACAAACTAGCTGCCTGGTTATTCTATGAGAAATGCCAATAACACTTAATAAATACAGACCTATAGACCTAACACCTACAGAGTGCAGCTTTAATCAAATGAACCTCACAAGTCCAGCAGTCACAGGAGCCACTTGGAGTCAAGTTCTATATTAGGAATATGACTTTATTAAAGTATAAAATAGTTAAATAAAACCACCAGGATCATGTAGAGAGGGTTAATCAGAACATTTTAAGACCAACATGACGAGGCTTTTTCAATGCAAAGTCAATTGGAGTCGATGGAGCCAGAAGCGCATCCATGCTCATTTCCTATTTGGAATGCAGTGGCTAGCAGGTTAGATATGTCCTTTATATAATCTATAATTCACCTTCTTTTATGTTTCCATAAAGAGGTGGGCCATATTGACAAAAAAGTTATATCTTGGTATATTATTATGTCAGTCAATCCAACAGAACTGTGCTAAAACATGTCAGGTTTCAGTATTAGGCAAATGTGAAATTACTTTATAACATTATTTGGAAGCTTATTTCCATTTTATTGCGGCATTTCTTTAACTAGGAACGATTTTATCAATACTTAAATTTTGCTTTTTTTTTTTTTCAAAACAACATTCACAACATCTGGTTTTTGATAACCTGCTCATCTGTGTGTTTCCACTCCCACAACTCCTCCAGTGTCTCGGTGCATCCACACGGCGGCTCTGTGCTCTCCTCCCCGCCTCAAAGCGCTCCTGTTCCGGCCGCGGGGGAGCAGAAGTAGCCGCTCCTGTTCCGTGATTGGAGGAAGACACGCATCAACAAAGCAACATGGCCGAAGTCATAGAACTGCAAAAGCTGAAGGTTTGGACGTTTATTTATACTTTTAAGCCAATAAACGGATGTTATGTGAACTGTAAACATGCTCTGTAAATGCTTAGATCTAGTTTTGTATTTTTTATGATGGAAAAGATCATATAGTGACGGTATTTTTCCATACTACGACCATTCACCGGCGTGTTCACGTTGTTCATTGAGTTAGCTCGCTGCTAGCTGTTGCTACTACTACTACTACTACAGACGATTCACTTTTTAAGCAACTCGTGTTTGATTAAAAGTTTAATATAGGATTACATACTTCCACATTCACTTACCTAAAAAGTGAAACATTTTGGTTAACTACACCAAAATGTATTTGGATCGCTAATTTATGTAAATCATCTTCGGGGGAAATCAACTCTATTTCAGTTATACAATGTAAATAGCGCGAGACTGGAGCGTTCATTTGGGATTTTAACATTTGTGACTTTTATTGTTTAAAATATTGTATGAAGTAGTGAACAAATTAAGGAAACGTGATTATAATTGAGTCTAGCAAGTTCTGTCCTAACGTAATTTAGTTTGCAGAATGTGAAAAGGGGGACATAAATACAAGGCCTGTCATGAAACCAGTCATTTAATCTCTTAATCCATGAGCTTCAATATTGTATACTTGTATTGTATTGTATACTTATACTATTGTATACTGTTGTATACTATATTATACCCTTCATTTTACTGCTACTACTTGTTTTTCATATCAAAAACATTCGTTAGATTGAATTCATATTTGTAGGGATGCAATGGCAAATGTGTTGTAGCAATTATGAAAGAAAATTAAAAAAGTACTAGTAGTGCATTTTATTTATTTATTTTTTTTGTCAAATTGTAATTTCTCTTGTACATTGACATTTTTAAAAAGACTTCATTGTTAACCAGATAAAGGTTGAAATATGTGGAGAATGTTTTTTTGGATTAATAATGCTTTTTGTTATAATACATTTTTCTGATATATGTTTTAGAGTCTGTTTTGTTCAGATAGCCATTACGATTATTTTAATGGTCAAGTAGTTACAATCATTCCATTGTTTTCCTGTGTGTGTAGCTTGCCGAACTGAGGCAGGAGTGTGAAGCTCGAGGCCTGGAGACGAAGGGAAACAAAGGAGAACTCATCGCCCGACTGCAGGCCTATCTGGACGAGCACGGTCTGTCACTATATTCATTTCAACCATTTCAATAACCATAACGTGTTTGTAGACCACTAAACTACAGGGTTGACAGCTTTTGTACCATTTAAATTGAGATTTTTAAATGCAGTTGCAATAAGTCCTGCAGACCTATTAACTGTGATGTTCTTCTCTGGGTTGACAGATGAAGATGTGGATGTGGATGATGTTCTGGCAGAAGATGGAGAGGTAAAAGCCCACATCTCTGTACTTCCATACTCGTAGACTTCAGCAGTGTTGCAGTGTGATGGCACAAGTGATCCATATTTGAATATGTTTTTGGGTTATGCCTCTAATGAAACACACAATTAAATATAGTTACTTCAGTGTTTATGACATTACCTTAAAAATCAATAAATTATTTTTTAAAAAGGTAATTATTTGTTTTACAATTTTTTGTTCTGTTTGCCTTTAGACTATGTGGCAAAAATTACCCTGTTGGGGGGGCTATCATCATCTATTGGGGGGGTGAAATCACATGATCCAACCACACGTTTAATGCTTTGCTCATTTTGGTTTAATTAATTATTTTGCTAATTTATATAATATTAATATAAAGTGTATGTTATGTTTTTCAGGACTTCAGTAAAGCAGACAGTGCTAGTCCTGTGAAGGTGTCTAAACCTCCAGAGATGACTAATACAACAAGTACAGAAGAGTGAGTTAAATGTCATTCTTCTTCTACTTTCTCGTTTCTGTTAGAAAAATGGGTTTACCTGCATTACAATGGCTTTTTTAATTCCTTAGAATTTGGGGGTTGCTATTGTGATTAAACATTTTCTAACTTTTTTTTTCCATCTCAGAGCTGTTAAAAAAGTTGTAAAAATCGAGCCGCCTTCATCAGCAACTGAAGTACGTGTCTATTTCAACATGTGTACATGTTGTTAACCCTTTTTGACATCACATTGAACTGTGATGTAGCCACTGTCATATTTATAAGCTGTTGTTGTTACAGAGACTCCAGAAAAGAGCAGAGCGTTTTAACATGCCAGCAACTGCGGACAGCAAGAAGGCCCAGCGTGCAGCTAGGTCAGTATTTACAAAGAAGCACTTGTTTTACAATATAATACTGGATATTACATCTAAATGACTTGATTTTCATGTAGGTTTGGCCTCCCAGCAGATGCAAAGAGTCCATCACTAGGTACTGTACTTTGAAAAATAACCATTGTAGCAATAATTATTACTGTCAGTTAGATTAGTGTGAGCAGAAATCTCAAAATTTAAATTTAAGATAAAAACACATTACATTTGGCTTGCTGGGTTTGAGTAAAGATGGAAGTGAAATGACTTCTTTTTGCCTCCAAGTTTCTTACAATTATGATGAATGTTTTATGATTTATATTATAACTTGTGTGTTAAATTATTCATTAGGAATGGCAAATTTTATTACCTTAATGCCTACCGTGATAATACTAGATGTGAATGTTTCAGTGTAAACTGAACTAAAACCTTGTTGTTTACCACAGGTTCTGTTGCTACTGGAAAGACTGCAGTGAGTTTTTCAAATGTTTTTCCGTTTGCTAAATATCAAACTTATATTTTATTTATATATTTTCAATACAATATGTTTAGTCATTGAATTCTCTCTCAAGGTTAATGTGGATCAGCTGAAGAAGAGGGCAGAACGATTTGGTGTGAATGTGTCTTCCATTTCACAAAAGGTAATGGTAAATTCTTCTTTAGAGGGGGCCTTAAAACAATTCTCTGGTTGATTTCCTGCTTAAGATGAATGTTAATTCATTAACATTAATCTTCATTAATGCCCTCTCTGCATAGATGAACTAAATTTCAATTATATTCTCACTATAGCATCAAAAAGCGGTCACCAGAGCCTTGATTGTAAAGACAATAGAACGATTATTAAGACACATCTCCACAAATCGCTGTTAAACAAAAACATTTTGTTTAACAACACAATTTAACACACTTTTTTGACAAATCAGTAATGTCTAGATAATATTAGTCACTGATATTTTTATTTTATTCACAATTACATTTTTGTGTAATTTTTTTCTCAGATTGAGGAAGATGAGAAGTTGAAGAAGAGAAAAGAG
>KN506885.1:17723-45001 GCA_000787155.1 Scartelaos histophorus
AGCGGTTTGGATTCTGACTGGAGCCACTGGAGCAGCGCCTGATGTCGAGGTATGAGTCCAGGGTTGAATAACAGTACTTATAAAACCTAATTTAAGTTACCTTCCTTGAAAACTCAACCTTATTCATGCCTTACTATCAATTTATGATGGCATATACTGAAGCTATTGGCCATCACTTTTTACTGATTTGAAAAAGTAATTATTAGATTACAAAACATGTTTTGTGAATCTCGAGTTATAATACAACTCGGGGTTGGATGAGACACTTCACTTAAGACGAAACACGAGATTTTGAGAATATATTATACGTTGTGCAGTATCTCACCACCAAATAACATCTCTTTTTCGCCAATTCAAATGTAAACACAGAAAGTCTTGGCTTCCAAGTGTTGTACAAACACCTAGGGCTGTAGACCTTCAATCATTTAATCAATTAACCAGTTTATGGAGTCCTAGTCAACCAAGCTATGAATTGAGTAATTATTGGCTTAAATGGTGGTTTTGCATGAGCTCCCCCTGCAGGTGTAGTCTTGTGAGTGCAGTTTGGGTCAGATACATTTTGATTTGTAATAGTTTGGAGAGTTTTTGCAACCCTCCCTTTTTTATTTGACTAATTGATTGGCAGCACATGTCTTTAGTTGAACAAGAATTTCTTTAGTCTACTACAGCCCTACATACAACCCTTAACCTTACAATATTTACAATTTGTTTATTCAAATATTCAGTACTTACGTTATTTTTCTTGTTTTGTATACCTCTTATCATTTTGTCATAAATAACTGCGTTTTTATTTACAGGCCAAGAAATTAAAGCGTGCAGAGCGATTTGGAATGGCATAATGTTTTCAAGTTTTTGTAAAATGTTTCATATCAGTTCAACAAATCCACACAAAACTAAATTACAATATTCAGTTTCTAATAAAACATCACCCAGTGTAAATAGGTGAGTTGTGTAGGTCATTGCTTTTTATCTGTGTTTTAATCAAAAGATAATCCCTTTTTTGTTTTCTTTTTATTATTAAAAAAAGGTTCCCTTTCATAGATTATGTCAAATGAACTCCGTCTCTGGTTAGAAATATCACAGTTGTTATTGCAAAAATATATAGGCACCTGCTGTAAACATAGTAGTCAAAGTGTTGTTTTTTTTGTGCTTTTTATAAGATATTTTTAAGTGTGTGGACTCTAGGCTGAATAAACCAGGCCATAACGCCCTGATAGATGAATACACCCATTTACAGTGTACTTTGATTTTACAATTTATGTTTAATGTCCTCCATTAAAATGCCTTTGTTCTGTCATTTTATATAACTTTGTGATTAATAAATTGTTTTAAAAATATTGGCTACTTATTCAGCTTAGTTAGAGTGCTTATAGTATGCTACATTATATTGTTGTTTCCTCATCAAAAACATAACTGCAGTTGTGTTTTCTTCCATTCACACGTATAACACACAAATGGGAAACACTGTTCCATGTTGTGATGTCGTGGTTATACAGGAGGTGGTCCACTGTGTTTTTAAACTCCATGCACCTTCACGAGAATCATTTAGATAATTTTAGCCATGGAATTGCCACTTGACTAAACAAAAGGTAAAGGGTAGCTTTTGAAAACTACTTCTACATGGCATCACAAGCTTTAGAGATGTGGACAGACTGATAATAAAAATACTACCAAAAAAAACCCACAAGTACAGGTATGTTTATGAATAGGTAACAGCATTCCAACATGCCTTAAAGCTTACAAGACTTAAATTTGTGTAATATAAGACCTTTAAAATAGGATTAAGCTCAGAAGGGTTAGAGGCAAAATTCCTGTTCCTTCATCAAAAACATAAATGGAGTTGGATTTCACATTTTTGGATTATGATTGCACACAATAACCCAATGTGAAGTGTCTTGCAGAAAGGTAACAATATGCACTAGTCAGATGATTTTTTTGTTCGTTTTATAAATTGGCCGTAATACAAAATCCTCGACATAAAAGCCCCTACCAACACTGCAAATTTACATACACAAAAAAAGTTTTTCTTTAACTTTTTGTCATTTTTGTGTTTTCTATTAATGTTTAATCTCCATGAAGACAAGCGACGAAAGATAAAGGTCAGATGTGTGGTGAGACCACCCCACTCACAGTAAGAGTAAAACAATATTTTCTCTGCAACTGAATAAATGCAAGATAAATAAGTACAATTGCATTTTGTGGCTCTTGCCACGGCATCATCTCCATAGAGATACGCACGTATGCGACATACGCACGCACGTGCGTGTGGAGGTACATAAAGCACCTTTAATCTTTCCTATCCATAAATCACATTTGAAACGGATTTATGTCGTTATCTTCAAGAAAGGTTCAAACATTTGTCACCTGCTTTCTTTCTGTTCTTTTGTCGCCCTCTGGCGGTCAGCTCATGCACTGCGGTGTTTATATTTCTCCGGTGTGTGACGCGACTTCCGGTGACGCGAGGAAATTTTAAACTCTCGTCCTTCTCAGTGATGGCGGCTGCGCTCCGATCTCTCCCGACAAACAGCCACAACAAATGGTACTTTACCCGGCAGCAGATCGACAACAACCCGTCCCGGAGAGCTGGACTGGACCCCGATAAGGAGCTCTCGTACCGACAACAAGCGGCGAACCTGCTGCAGGACATGGGACAGCGCCTCAATGTGTATCTTTTTTGTTTAGCGGTGCTAGCTTTACCCTGTTAGCATGTAGCTAGCAGACGTGTGTGGCCTTTATCGAGCCGGCTTCTTAGTGAACCGGCTAGGCTTTACTCATACTGCATTATTCACTGCCACCTGGCCTTATTTTATGGTTTTAATGCTATAATGTTCAGATTTGTAGCGTATTTAAGTGCGATCGGCGTGTTGTCAATGCATTCCAAAGCTAACGCGATGCTTCTAGGCCGCTGCGCTCAGCGGGCCCCGAGGACATTAGCATTAGCATGTGTTTCACTACCAAAAATGAGTAAATTACGAGTACGAGGCTAGCTTTAAATGTTAACTGGTCTTAAATAATGTAAACATGTGTAATTTGATAGGAAGTTAGTTTATAATTCAATGCATAGCTACTACTGTTTCATGCTGCGTTAGCTCTTGGCTCGTGCTGGTCGGGGGTTTTACATAAATAGCCTTAGATGGGACAGCTGTTTTTAGCGTGTTTGTAGCGCGTCTGGCGCGTTTTTGATGCGTGTTTGAAGCGTGCCTGCGACTCCTAGATTTCCTTAACTGTTTATGCAGCTCACAACTCACGATCAACACCGCCATCGTGTACATGCACCGCTTCTACATGGTCCAGTCCTTCACCAGGTTCCACAGAAACGTAAGTGGCTTAATGAAAGCATTTGGTCCGGAGTAGAAAGCCTCAAACTTGTCACGTACTACTTTTTACAATCTCTTATAGAGATTCAACAAATACGGGTTAAATCTGTGCTTGATTTCATATATATGACTATAACTTGACTAAATTTAAGTCAAATCATCACTAAATATTTTGGTACACAGCAAAGAGCTATTCTATTTGCTATTCCCAAACTATTCATACCAGATATCGCCTTTTTAAATGTACAACCAGGAGTAAACTAGACTAGTTCGACTTAACTAACCCCTAAATATGAACATTTTTTTTACCATATTATGACTAACACTTTCCCAATATTCAGCTGCAAAGTTTTCATGGTCATTGTAAGTAGATTTACAATTAGGTTTCAATGGTGGGATAAAGTGCACATTTTAAATCCAGGGGCAATCAAATATTAGATGCTGAATAGGAACTGATAAACTAATATACAACAGAAGTTTCAAGTGGTCAGCAGGATGTTTCTATACAAAAGACAGGACATTTAATTGTATGCGTAGGACCGTTATCTAAATAATTACAGCTTAACATTTTGAGATAGGTGCATTATACTCTGCACCCTGTTAAAATGAGAGTAAATGAGTTTTAAGACTAAGAAGATATTGTTACATAAATAATTGCAATTCTGGATCAATATTAGGAAATCATCCTTCTCTATTCTAGCTAACTTCAACTAGTACACCGGGGCTTTCTCTGAAAAAAGTTTGGATTTAAAGCATGAGCCCCTTCTTACCACCAGAAAACTGCAACTTGACATCCCATAAGTCCTAGATGCACTCATAGGACTAAATATTATCCCCTCTCTCTGTCAGGTTGTGTCTCCAGCAGCGCTCTTTCTTGCGGCTAAAGTTGAAGAGCAGCCACGTAAACTGGAGCATGTTATTAAAGTGGCACATGCATGTTTGAATCCACAGGACCCCTCTCCAGATGTACGCAGCGACGTAAGTGTTTCAAACTTCCCCTTTTTATATTCACAATCTGTGCAACCCAGTGCTCTCAGAAAATGGGTATGTAACAATAGCCCAAAACAAGGGATAACACTTTCAATTTGTAGAGGAATTTATATGTAGTTCAACTGCAGGAAAAGAAATCATATTTGGTGCTGAAACATGTAGTTTGATATGTTGTAAATTTCTACAGTATTGTTAATTTTTTTCCGCCATATAGCTAAAATTGTTACATTCCTATTACAAAAACTGGGTTTTATTAGTTCTTGTAATGAAGTTAAATAAGGGCAAGAGCAAATGTAACTTGATGTCACAACTCCCATGATGCCTGCATTTTCATTTTATAGAAAGTTTGGAAATTATTAGTGATTATTACTCAGATTGGTCAGTGGTAAATGTGGAAGAGTTGTGTTTGCTCTGCCGCTGGACTGAGGCGCCCAGTGAGTAATGTGCCTGTCCTCTGACCTTTGACCTCAGGCCTACCTGCAGCAAGCCCAAGACCTGGTCATTCTTGAGAGCATTATTCTGCAGACCCTGGGTAAGTATGGGAGAGACGCATAGGGTCGATTTCCCCACGCTCCTGTTTTACGGTGGTATCCATAGAATCCACAGAAACATTAAATACAGATTAAAGATTCACTGCGTAGCTTTCCTGGCAGTAGGTTCACCACTTCCTTGTCACCATTGACATGTTAATGCTGTGCCTAGATTGTTCCACAATATGGTATTAAACGCATCTATCTTGCTTTTACTTGATAACAAGTGTTATAATTGCGAAAAGAGTTAGAAAATAGCGCAATATAGGCTAAGGGTTCATTTCACCTTTATAAATGTTTACTTATCACAAACATACCTGGAGTTTCTCTCAAACATAAAACACTTGACACTTTGTGATGCCATGTGACAATACAGGAAATTCTTCGCTGTGTTTTTAAACTCAGCCCTGGAATTTCCCATATCTTCTGAACAAAAGGTAAAAGCTTGAAAACTACTGCTTCATGACATCACAAGGTGGAACAGAGCATTTTGAGATGTAGACAACCTAATATTGCAGGCTTACTCAGACATACTTAAGTTAAATATCATAATGTGGAGCATTCTAAGCAAAGCACGCTATAACCTCTCCATGGTCACAAGCAATTGGCAGACCCACCACTAGGAAACCTACACAGTGCATTTTTAAAGTGATAATAATGTTGTCAGTTTGCCTTGCAGTCTAAATACAGCTGTTCCGACGAGTTTCATATCCTATTTTTGTCACTTTCATGCTATGTTATTTTCAGACTTTTCTAAGTGGGGATGTACTAAGGCTAATGTTAAATTGATAATAACTGAACTTTTTGGTTTACAGGGCTATCTAATCTTTTTGATCCAGAGAAAAGACATGTGTTCACTTTATTAAAAATGTGTGTATTGTTAAATAGTTAATCAGTTTTATTTTTTCTTTTCCTTTCACAGCTTTTGAGATCACCATCGACCACCCACACACCCATGTTGTGAAGTGCACTCAGCTTGTTAGAGGTACGTTTTGCAGACTGCATTTCAGTATGTGGGTTCTGTCTTTTTAATATGATGTAACATTTTCTGTTGGTTTCATTTTATTCCTCCAGCAAGCAAAGACCTTGCCCAGACCTCGTATTTTATGGCAACAAACAGGTATCACCAATTAATGTGAGCTGAACTGAACTGTGTGTGGATAAACTAACATATGCAACTTTTGTATTAACAATTATCAGAATTCTGAAGCTTGCAGTAGAATTATTGTAGTGTCACCTTAAAAATGTTCTGTCACTTTGTAATTGTAATGAACCATGAAAGGTTAATATTTCTAGCAATAAGTTAAGACCTACATAAGGAACCTACATAACTATGGGAGATCCACAACATGCTGAAACTTATTTTGCTATGTCTGTAAACTGTTAAAATGTTAAACTCTTTTACAATCAAGCATTTTTGATTAGATTGTAACTACATATTACTTTTAAGTTATTAAGATTATTTCACCTTTGCTTATTCATACTGACTGAGGGGACGTTTGTGCCAGTTTTTGTTTTATGTGGATAGACCCAGTAATTGGAGATCTGAACCAGAAGCCAGGTGGACAAATCTGCAATCTGACAGTTATATGACATATTCCAGCGTACAATTCTGACCATTCTGACCTGTCTTTAGCTTAGTATAGTATAAGATCTTTATAATGTGATGCCGTGTGAATGCAACCAATTGAGGGCATGAACTATGATTGCAAAAAATACTACACAAAATATTTGGTATCATTTAACAAATCAGCTCTTGTCTCCTTGTCCACAGCCTTCACCTGACGACATTCTGTCTACAGTACAGCCCCCCCGTGGTGGCTTGCGTGTGCATACATTTGGCCTGTAAATGGTCAAACTGGGAGATCCCTGTGTCCACAGACGGGAAGCACTGGTGGGAATATGTCGACCCCACAGTCACCTTGGAGCTGCTGGACGGTAAGTCGTCAACCAACCAAGATTTTTATAAATCTCTGAAAAATGTGTATAAGCTCTGTGATTCTGCTCAAATATAACAAGGGCTAAAAAGAGACCTATTTGGTAGAAGTCTAATTTGTTATTTATTTTTTTTAGAGCTAACTCACGAGTTCCTTCAGATCTTGGAAAAGACACCCAGCCGCCTAAAGCGAATCCGCAACTGGAAGGTATGTTTTCCTAAACCTTTTAAGCCATTTCCATTCAGATTATAGTTTTCTAACATTTTTTTTTGCCCCCAATTTTCCTAGGCTGGAGGTCAAGCACCAAAAGTTAAGCCCAAAGTGCAGGAGGAGGGAGACCAGAGGGACACCATGATGAGTATGATCTCCATGGCTTCGTCAGAGAGCACCGTCGCAGGGCTCATGAGTCTGTCTGCCCCTCCCTCTTCGGATAAAGAAAGGACCACCCCAGGAAGCGCCCAGAACTGGAGTGGGAAACCACAGGGAGCAGGAGACCAGCCCACTCCCAACAGCGAAGTCCACACTCCCGCCAAAGTCTCCCTAAGTGAATACCGTGCTAAGAATGCCGACGTTTTGGCCGCCCAGAAACGAAAACTGGAAAACATGGAGGCTAGCGTGAAACGGGAATACGCAAATGCGGCCCAAGCTCTGATAGGACAGCAGCACAAAAAGGAAAAATCTCATCATCACCAGCAATCCTCCACGTCTCATTCTAGCTCTTCAGATAACCCTTCTCCAATTATTCTCAAAATCCCGCTGGAGAAAGAACGGCATGATCGCAGCTCCTTAAAAATGCGTTTTCCACTTGCTTCCGGCGGTGGTGGTGGTGGTGGTGGTTCTAGTAGCAGCAGCAGTCACAGTACAAACAGTCGTGGACAAGATCAAGATATTAAAATGAAAATCCGTGTGCCTGAAAAGCAGAGGGGTGGTTCCGGAGAGGAAGGGAAGAGTAGGGATAAACATAGGGATAGGTCCAATCACCATCACCACTCTCACCACCATTCACACCATCATTCCTCCTCTAGTAGTGCCTCAATGTCCTCCTCCTCTCATAAACATTCGTCCAGTTCTAGTAGCGCAACAGGAAGTAAAAAATCTGCCAATGACTCTTCTAGATTGAGCTCGTCTTCTGCATCGCGAAAAAGACCGCATTCTCAAGACCCGTCTGCTACTTCGTCATCTTCATCACACGCCAAAATGAGCAAATCGGCGAATAACCCATACAAACTTCCTTCAATGTCTTCCTCGGCGGGCCAAGGCGCCGACATGCTTCCCGCAATCGGACTCCCGCACGCACCTGGGAGTTTCGGGAAAGCCGATAAAACGGACACGAACGGACACGGGGGAGCAGCGGGAGGGCAGTCGAATGAATTTCAAGACACTTTTGATATGCTGAATTCGTTGTTAAGCGCACAGGGGGTGCAACCATCACAGCCGGCCATGTTTGATTATAGACAACAGTATGGGGAATACAGGTTTAGTGCAGGGTCCAGAGGAGGCAACCAACGCCCCCCTCCCCTGCCCTCAGAGCCCCCACCTCCTCTGCCCCCTCTTCCCAAATGAGGGATGTGAAGGTGAAAGTAGAGCTGCACGATATTGGAAAATTTAGCGATACGTCATATGGCTTTTAAGTACTAGATCTGCAATATTGATATAATTTCAATATTTTAAGTGCTTTTTGACTGAAGAATTTTAGTAACAATAAAACTAAAGTACATGCTGTCATTTCAAGTGAAACTATAAAGTTGAGGCTAATTTTGGACTTGATAAACATGAATAAAATTGACTTTATTTAACATGTCTTCTATCTAAAAACAGTGCATTTTTATCAGATGGAGAACTTTGCGATATTTTTAGTATGTTGCGAGTTGTGAATCTGTCATTGCAATATATCGTGCAGCCCTAAGTTTAAGCATCCATCATGTTACAGTATTGTATTTTTTTTTTTCTTTTTAGAATTTGAAAAAGTTATTGGTCTTCAGAGTGACAGCGATGAATTGTACAGGGGTTTTTAGTTTGTGATTACTGTTATCTAATGGGCCTGAAAATATGAGGAAAAAGTGTAAATAATTTAATTCGTCAGTGAAATGGAATGTGCTGATGAGGGAGACGGGATTTTCAGTTTCAGAAGATTTGTCCAAAAAAAGGAAAAATAGATTTACGCCTGTTGGATATTCTTACGATTGTCTTTTTATAATGTTTTTATAGTATATTATTTATTGAATGTTTTTAAGAGGATCTTGTCCCCATCGCTCTGCCCTCTCGGGAAGGAGGGACATGACAGTCAAACTGTGCATGCTCCATGGCCATCTTTTATATTTTTGGTCCTTTCTCCAAAAACTTGGATTTTTGGGAAAAAAAAAATACTCTGGTTTTATTTCATGCCATTTAGCAGATGTGTATAAATATTTTAAAGTGCAAACCATTTTGTTAAAACTTGCAAAAAAAAAATGTAAATTAAGAAAGTTTGTACTTTTTAATTTTTAGTTTTGATGTTGCAGTCATTGTTTTAAATGGTTGTAAAATAGAATTTCTCTAATGTGTTATTCACACTAATGAAAAAGGTTAATACATATGGGGTTCTCACATATCTGCAGGTTTATGAAGACGATGGCCTTTTGTGAAAGAGTTGTAGCATGGTTCATATCCATGAGACATTTATGGTTGAGATTTTAAATATGTATTATGCTCCGTACAATGCTACCATGTATTTTAAACCCATAGGACTCTGAATAATCAGAGTTAAAGTCTAAAATGTCAAGTCTTTTTGTAAGAGTGCACATCTGTATACGCAGGTGTGGTGTTCTTATTATTAATGCATTAAGCATTCAAAGCAAATGTGTTCAGTTTAAAAATGCTCATTCACCCTCATGTGTTTAGACATATTCAGTCTTTGCTGGCTTCATTTGGCCCTAAATGTGCATTGTACTTATGTGGTTTTGGCTATACATTTTACATGGTTCATTCTGTCATGGTTGTAATGGTGTTTAAATTTTCACAATTGTTTTTCTATTTTCATTTTTATCATGTTTTTCTCAGTAAAAACTTTATGCTAAGAATACAACTCAGGCAGTGGGTTTAAAATGTAATTATTCAGAGCTGGGTTACTTTAACAGGATGTGCATTATTCTGTGAGGACAGTTGTGATGAAACCATGTAATTCACCCTGTCACATTATGTTTATTAATAAAAGAAAATACATTTCAGCCTAAATGCTTATGCGAGAAAACGACACTCATGCAACTGAACAATGCAACAGTCAACGCTCAATTTCTGTCGAAGTCCATTTCTGTTCTGTCCTTCATTCACGTCTTGTTCAAAAGTTGTTGACACTCAGGTCTGGAAATAACTTGTTTTCCCTTCTGTCAAAATGTCTGTGAATACGGTTCTTTTTGATATAATGTGGTTGCTTTATTCCCAATCAAAGTCAATAAATATTTTATGGAACACCGACTTTGTTTTATTACTTTAAAAGTGTAAAAAATACACTTGAATCAGTTTGTGAAGTACTAGCCGTTGTACTGTACTAGATTGGTGATGGATTGATAGTTATCCAATGCAATGTCTGGAAGTTGACGAACAGCCAATGAAAGCACCGAGTAGGCGGGCACTGTGTTGTACCAACCAATTACAGCCCCCGGGAGGCGTGCGCTGTGCTGCAGAGTCAGTGGCCGTTTCTCGCCTCGGTTAAACCGTTGTGTATTCTTCCCGGGAGCGGCTCTGAGGCAGCAGCTGCAAAAATAGGGTAAGCGTCCGACTGAACTGTACTATTTCGTCTCATTTTGTTGTTCGAAAACCTTAAACGGATATTACAGAACGCTCTTACAATGCAATCTACCAATGCAGCTGCTGTTGGTTGTGAAAGTAATTTGTCTGCTAAAGGCTATGATTAGCATCTGCTAAACCAAGATGGCGGTCTCAGTGAAGTGACGCAGCTCAGAGGCGGGATGAGCCACAGGGGCGCTGCTTTGAGAGCTCTGAAAAACAGCATAATTTATTGACTATCTAACCAGCTTAAAGTAGTCTCATATTTACAATTAGACCGTAGAGACCTGTGAAATTCCACTATTCCAGACGCGAACTTGGAATCACACCGGGGTCTTGAATGTGCAGTGTAAGTGTGTCATAAATGGCGTGACAGCAACCTAAGATAAAGCCCGGAGGTAGAGTTGTAAACGTGTGTATTTCTGGTTTTGTGCAGGTTTACAATGAACCGGATCAGGATCCACGTGCTGCCCTCCAGCAGGAGCAGAGTGCCGCAGCCTCCCCGCCTTCAGGAGCAGATGACCTGCGCTTACGTCCTGCGTCCCTGCCCTCAGCCCCGACTGGAGGGTCAGGAGTTCTGCATCAAGCACATTCTGGAGGACAAGAGCGCACCCTATAAACAGTGCAGTTACGTATCCTCCAAAAACGGCAAACGGTGCCCCAATGCAGCCCCAAAGATGGAGAGGAAGGATGGGTAAGCCTGTCATGATTACACATTTTCAAGTTGAATGTACTTGTGAAGAAAATACAAATTATTAAAGATCATTCATAAACTAATTTATGTGACAGACTGAATGCTAAGGCAATAGTATTCCTCCAATATATTGTAAATGTACAATATTGTGTTAATGTTGCAGGGTGAACATTTTAAATACTTCTTCTGTCTTCTCTAACTCAATAGATACCATTTACTTAACCTTGTACAGTTAGAATTTTGTCATAGTTCAGAAATATAAAAACATCTGAGTCTGTATAGAGGGATTCCAGTTACGTGACTTTTTTTAGCCATCAGCGCCATATTGTCTGAAAAGAAATCCTTAGGCAAGAAAATGGATAATAAACAAGTTTCCGAATTCACCAGACATTTAAGCAGTTTGGAACGCAAAAGATTTGAAAGAAAACTAAGTGATATCAGTATCACTGACCCTTATGTTGTACCACAAGTTGTTTTTTATGGACTTAAATCTGTTAAGGATTCTGGAAATTTGCCCGACATCAAGTACGTGATCTTATTACTTATCTCCTTTGTAAAACAATTTTATTCTGCCTATACTCGGTTTACTTACTTCATAAATAAACAAGATTTACTGACTTCATAAATACTTATAATAATAATAATGTTTTCTTTATTATATTCAAATGACAAATAGTATGAGGACCTAAATATGTAAAACTTTGTCCATTATTAAATGTGATTGTTTCTAAAACTTACCACTGATAAAATGTTTCCCACAGAGTCGAGTGTAACTTGTTGCATTAAAATCCTTTCTGTTTATGGCAGCCAGTCACCTTCTTCGGCGATGTGGGACGTGGGATACGATAAAAAGGAATATATTCCGATGTACTACAGCTGTCCTTCTTTATTTGCCTTGTATTTGTACATCCTTCAGCACAGCAGGACCTTGTATTTACATCCTTCAGCACAGCAGGATTCCACCATTGTTTACAGTGATATATACACAAAATACTTGAGAAACATCTACAAAAACAAAACCGGCTCGTTAGAGTGTCACTCTGACGAGAGTTTTATTACCCGACAAGATGGCGTCGCAGGGTTTTGTGACATCAGCTGGAATCCCTTTATAGTATTTATTGTGACAGGGTAGTCCTGTGCTTAATGAGACCAAACCTGAATATTCAAAGAAGAATCATATTGCATTGTTTAATTCTAAATGTTTACCTCCAGTGTGGCCTTCTGTGCTGAACATGCACGGAGGAACGCTTTGGCACTCAGGGCTCAGATGAAGAAAGCATGTTCAGCTCCTTCAGCTGAAGCTCTGCTGTCTCAGCTCAGCGGGTACCACCGCACAGACGCCCACAGCCTGGACGGACGCTCAGAGGCCAGTCGCATCCTAGGTCTGTTTCACTCTCATGTTTTGTGTGTTTTGTAATGATTGCCATTTTATTTTACCTTTGTTTCCCATTCCTGTGTGTGTCCTGCAGAAGAGGACAGTCTAAGTGAGGAAGAACAGAATCCTCTGGGGCTGGACCAGACTTGGAGAGGGGAGCCGGACAGTGAAGCCGACAGCAACGACAGTGAACATGAAGACCCACTCAAGTAAGACTTCTCTTGTCTATTTAACTCAACTTGACAATAAAGACATGAGTCTCTCCTCTGTACCATTCACAGACATGGCAAGTACTGTACAGTAATGCTAGATTTCTTTTGCATCGTATGAACACGTTTATTGACCAATATGGATATAATGGCAGAGTAATTTATTTTTGTATAGAATCTTTTAAGCCTATGGGAGTAGCTTGGAGTGGTTTGCCAGTGGCAGTTGGGATATCATGGAAGGTAGGGACCATGTGTTTTGTGCTTTCACTTATGTTTCGCCTCCTGTTTTCAGACACGCTGGAGTGTACACGGCGGAGGAGGTGGCTCTAATAACTCGAGACAAACTGATCCGACTCCAGTCTCTCTACATTGATCAGTTCAAACGGCTCCAGCACCTGCTCAAAGAGAAGAAACGACGCTACCTCCACCACCGCAAAGTGGAGCACGAAACGCTCGGTGAGTGCAGATTATGGTGTTTTGTCTTTGTGTAACAAAGATGCAACATTTCTTTGTGTTTATGATAACTTCTGGACTGGGAGTACCTCTGATTTGTTGATGGCAGCCACTAGTTGACATGAGAGAGGGATTTCAAGACACTTAATTCACTGATGACTTAAACAATATCCGGAGTGGTCAGTTGCCAATATTGTCAGCCTATAATTTTATATGTGTATCTTTTACGTAGCCACAGCTTCCATGGGGTAGAACTACTGAAATGAGGCTAATCTGCACCTCATAGCATTTCAATTTCAATTAGAATTTCAAAAAATTCTAAAATTTTTGTACAGCTAAAAATGCACAACAGCTGTCGCCTCACAGAGCTTTGACAATTAAATTCAATCACCCACCACATTTATTCTAGGAAAGAGACTTTATTCTCCTAGCCTAAGGCATGACAACAGTTTGTCGTAGAGCTACTGCTGCCCTGATTTTGGGGATGATTTTTATGGTTTTGAACACATTTGGCAATGGAAGTCGAACTTGGTACTATTAAAACCTCCTCTCACTTAAAGTAAAATTTAGTTCAATTAGTGGTAGGGGTGCAGCGATGCTCCACGATTCTAAAATGTGACAATCTGAGTCATCTAAGATGTTGCTGCGAACACTGCAGCAAATGTCAAGAGCAGCTTAAGCATAGACTGAAGAGGCTTTAAAGCCACTAAATATTATTAATGACAGAGATGGTGTTTGTTTTATCTTGTGGAGCCTTAAGAGTGAAAAACCAAGAGCCAAATGTGCCAACTTGTTTACAGATTAAGTAGCCATGTGTTTGGGACAGGCTTCTTTTTACAGGCCTCAAACATGAATAATATGGTGAAAAAACACACTACACTTAGAAACTGGGAAATAAAACATCATTTAATATTTCTGTCGCTGTGGAGGAGTATAATCATCATTTTATATTTCCAAATGGGTCTTTGTAAAGGGTCTATTTAAACAGAAGCCTAATAATTTGTTATAATTTTATTTAATTGGGACTAAATTAACCATAGAATATTTAAGATTTATTTAGATTTTACGTATCGTGTGGGATTATGTTTGATTGAAATGTGGGTCCTGTGTTGTGAACCAAACTGAATCATAAGATTACTGAATCGTCACTCCTCTAGTGAGTGGATGACCCTGTATATGTTTGTGGCACATCAGCTCTGGGTTTAAATTTAGTTTAGATTGTGCTGATAGTTCAGTTTATCGATGGTGCGGGCTTGGTTCGAAAGCTCTATGTAAACATCCTAACTGAATCATTGGTCCTTGTTTTCTGTGAAAGGGAGCAGTCTGCTGACCGGACCTGAAGGTTTGTCCCTGAAGGAGCGCGAGAACCTGAAGAAGCTCAAAGCTCTGCGTCGCTATCGACGACGGTACGGCACTGAGGCCCTGCTCCACAGACAGCTGAGGGAGAGGAGGCAGGCGCTTACAGATGGAGCTCCTCAGGTACATTTGTACTCTTTCATATAGTCAGATTTCAGATACAGTATTACTTGTAGGCCTGCATGGGTAACAGTCAATTTGAATGGATACAATTAGCAAACCGTAAAGACTGCAGAGTTTTCAGTACTATAATTTTCTTAAACATGATTTTGTGCTAACACTGTAGTTTTAGATCTGTTTTAGATCAAACAGGTTGTATTAGTTTGTCAGATCATATGTCAATGTTTAAAGAGGAGAACTTTGAACATGCATCCCACATCTAATGTGCCAAAAAAATGCAATTACATCTTTTTCCTCAAACCATGCAGCCTTTATTCTTAGAAATTTCTTTAAAAACGGGTTCCTTAATCCTCAAAATGAAATGGTGAAAATGAAGTCTGTTTTCTTACAATATTGATTTGACCAAGGATTTGCTGATTTACAATGGTAATTTATTCAGACTCCATTAATCACAACATGAATCTGTAAAGTTGTACTGTCCAAAAAGGGAAATTAATGGAAACCCGCACATTAAAGAATTACATTATAACTTGTGTTTTTTTTCTCCTCAGCCTTATGTTCGAACAGTGGCTGAAAAGTGCTCTGCATTTGTAGACGGGGGACGCTGTTCTAACCCCTGTCTCCCCATGACCCGACACTGCCTCACACGTATCCTTTCAATTCAGTATCACAATGTGACAGTTGTCTATGACACTCTTCATGTAGCAATACTTATGTGATGGTAACCTTATGGTAGAGCAAATGGTGTCGTGTTTGGGACTTCGTTCTGTTTTCAAAATACAAGGACATCGGAGAGGAAATCTCTTGTGTCTTATGTTACCGTAATTATTACTGTTGGTTATAGGGCAGTGCAATATGACAAAACAATTTCCATTTTATTTCATTTTGTCTTTCAATAGTTTTTCTGAACATAAATGGTACAGACTATTTAATCATTTCCAGCAACATTAAAAAATACTCAAATGTCTTTCTCCAAAGTGTCCTGCTCCAAACCACATGGTTTTACTGACAGAGCAGTGGCTGTAGTCCTCCATTAAAGACCCAAGCTGATCATTGATATTTAGAAATGACCGGATCTATTTGCTTTTTTCCTTCCATGTAGTTTGGCATGGTAGACTTTTTCTTTTCAATACATTTCCATCCTCAGCTTTTCTCCATCCTCCCCTTTCATTTTCATAAACTTGGCCCCAATCAAGACCGGCCGTTTGCAGTAGCCGTTGGTTTCACGGGGCCCACAGCGACTCCTTCCTGTGGTCTGTTGGTTTCTCCCAGAGTCTCAAAGGGGCTAATCAATTCAGTTGGAAGGCACAGACATCCTTCCTTTATGCCTTTACTCTTTTCAAATCTTTTTTTCTCCCATTCTTTTTCAGACTGCATTCATACCAGTAGATTGATCCTGATGTTAGCTAGTTTTATTTTGGTCTTTACATTTGGTTTTGACACTTTGAATATGTTTTTATTATATTTGAATGAGGTTGCATAATCATCATTTTCTAAATTTATAGACTCTGGCACATTTCAGTCTGACTGCCATTGTTTTTAACTGGTTAGAAATGTTTTCACGTAGTGTGTTTTTATTAAGTGAATTTGAATTTCTCAAACTGCTTCCCCACAGTATCTCAAAAAGTAGCAAAACCCATTGATGCTATCAAGTAAATTAGGTAAGATTGGCCCATGTTTCTGACCCCAGAGCACTGACGAGACCACAAACCCACGGGAGGAAGTGTTTGACAAAAATGTGTTTTTACTAGTACTTTTGTGGGTTAAAAAAACGAATGGGTCCATGTTTGCCTAGCTGAACTGAGATTCAGCAGTGACCAGACTCACATCATGGTAAAGTATTGTAGTCTGTATTCTGGATCCCAGGCATGTTTCATGGTGTCTTAATCTACTAACAACTCCAGAGATTTGTTTGCATCCTTGGTGAAATTCGCCTTCATTTAACAGTAATAACTCGATGGTCCTTATCTTGAGCACAGACATCCACCAGGATAGCAGTCAGGTTCTGTTCAGACTGTGCCCTGGTTTAAAGGACTTACCCTGTGACCGCACCGTCCATATGGGGCAGTCTGAGGAGCCACGCTGCCCCCTACACCTGCCCCTGCCCCATCCTCTGTACCAGCCTGACGCACAACCACCCCCCGCAACTGACCCACCCTCCACCAGAGATCTGTACCTGAGTGCTGCAGAGCTGCAGCCCACAGAGAGTCTGCCTCTGGAGTTCAGTGATGTATGTACTCTGTGTGAGCTGCAGTCTTATATTTGTAGACTACATTTTTTTGTATTATTTTTGTGGATTAAAACAACAAAATTGTTTTAGTGCCCGTTACTGTGACTAAAAGTAAATACATTTAAGGAAAAAAATTGCTTAAAAGCTAAACAAATGAAAAGAACAAGAACAGTGCTCAGATTTTAGAGGGTAAATTTTTAAAACCAAAATTCCATATAACTACAAAAGCTGGAATTCTCTGCAATTTATGCCATTCTCTACATTGTCTGTTTATCACCAAAGCCAGTAGAGGGCGACAGATGACTATGGTGGGAGGGCATCTGATACAGGGATATATGAGGACAGAAGGCCATCTGACACACAGGGATATAGAAGCATAGGAGGACATCTGACACAATTCTCTTGTCTCTAGGACCTGGACGTAGAGGGAGACGGTATGCAGTGTCCCCCCTCCCCTCTGCAGTTCGACACCGCTCTGGCTCTGGAGGACCAAACTATCAGAGCCATCGCGGAGGCCCCCATGGACATCCTCACTGGGGAGACCCCCGATGAGCTGGAGGGGTCCGGCCTCAGCGAGAGGGACGTCGACTCCATCATTGATGATCAGGTATGACTAAATGCAGAGATTACAAATGGCCGTGGGTGAGACACATGTTTCCCAGTCACGATATTCAAACGATATCCTGCCAATTAGAAATGCACATGTGTCTGTAAATGTCCTGGTTGAGGGTTGAGTATTGAGCAATGCCTGAATGGACTGAAAAATCATGTAATTGTCACAAATCAGCTCTTTTTGCAATGTTATAAAGTAGTTTTTTTCCTCCAAAACATCCATTGTAGTAACTGTTTTTCCATATACCCCATCTTTTATCAAATGATTACTAAACTGGATTTAAATTAAGCCTACTCAGGACCTGTATTAAGTCAGATCTTTTGAATAGATTTAAACTTGAGCACTAAAATGCATAAATCAACTTTAAACTACCAGGGCTAGAATGGGGATAAATCAGACATTTGAACTGTTTAAAACCAATTAACAGGACTATTACAATAATCTGAAATGCCTGACAGAGAAGCACGTAGAGTTGGAATACCACATTTGTGTCATAAGTTTGCTTTTTCTGACTCTCCTGTATACACATTTAGTTGGTGTTGATTTAAAACTGGCATTCATAGATCTTTCTTGTTCAGGTGGTGTCAGAGGTGATCAGAGCCGAGGAGGAGGCCACAGATAACTCTCTGCAGGATCTGGACAGCTCCACTTTAGAAGCTCCGAGATGAACCGTCCAATTACAGACCTACAGTCACATTTACACTAACCCTTTGTGAATCAGACCGGCTCGTCTACAGACTCACTCTTATTCACATCAAAGGGAATTTTACTTTTAATACATGGAGTAATATATCAGTTATGATTGAGTTCAAGTTACATTAGTTTAAAATGTAAAATACTTGAATTGGACAGCATATTCATTTGATTGTTCATTAAAAACAACATTCGTTCAAAAAAGCTGTTTATTATGCTTTTCCTTGCTTTTTTCAGTGTTGTGATCCTAGATTCTGGGGTAAAAATATAAGAAACCTAAAACCATCCAAATATTGGAAGATAGTGTTTGGACCAAGATTTTATTTTGTTCGCGTTTTGGCCTTGTTTATGGTTCATACCTCCTGTACTGCACCGATCCACAGAAAACTAGAATGGAAAATAGATTTGGTTAAACAAAAGGTGACATTAAAGACTGATGCAGTGAGTTGTGTAACTATGCAAACTAAAGTGGTTATAAAGAGATCAATGTGTTTTTTTTTTTATTATTTTAGCATAGGATATAGTGCCTCATAGAATAGTCCCCATCTGTTCTGGAACCTTCTCATAAACGTACTTGGAGTTGTTTTTTGTTTCATACATGTTTGAGTCGCCCCTCATTATTATGTCTGTCTACATTTACAAAGGTCAAAATGCTCTGTTCTAAATTGTGCTGTCATGGAGCTGTAGTTTTCCCAACAGCTACCTTTTAGATTGAGTGGAGATAATCAATTTTAGGGCTAAAATTATCCAAATGATTCTAGTGAAGGTGTATGGATGTTGAAACCACAGTGGAGCACTTCCTGTATGACTACGTGACATCACAAGGTGGAACAGTGCTTCATTTTCTGTTTGAGAGAAGAAAAGTTCTTTAAACTATATACTTTGTTAGATACAAAATTTGTACCATTTTAAAGGTGCACTCTGTAGCCTTTCTTGTGCTCATCTCCATGGTGACACGACAGCTTTGTCTAAAAACCCACAGTAGGCATTAAACTAATCAATTTTACATTAAATCAACTAAAGATTGTTTTTAGTTTAAAATTTAAAACAGATCAGACATGTAACTTGGACTTTAACTCGTATATTATTTGAATGCAATTTTATTTGAGCCAATTTATTATTCTTTTTAACTTAAACATCTTCTTATCTGGCAACTTGAAGTCTTTTTAATAAATGATAATACATTGCCACGTTATTAAACATAAAATAATATTAATAAAAATATATAACCTTTAATTCGCATATATATCACTTTTAAAGAAGTCATCCCCGGCATACAAAAATCCTCTGAAAAAAAAAAAAAATTGGGGCGGGTAATGTAATTTCATGCAATGACATCACTTTTCCTGGACTCAAAGAGCGCACGGCGAGATACGGAGGGGCCGCTGCGGAGAGAGGAGCCAGAGGACGGCCACACAAAATGCTCATTCACCGCTGGGAATGTACCGACACCGGACCGTAGTTTTGCACGAACCCGCTATGGCACCGCTGCGTCTTCGTCCGAGCCCATCCAAATGAGGTAACTTCGCGTAATGACGGTTTTTTTGTGCCATTTTTGTGCGCTATGGAGCAGCAGAAGCAGAGATTTTTGGGTAGGCTAGACACCGGACATACCTTTCATTGTTAAACCCCGTTAGCAAAACAGTGCAGATTACCTGAAAACGTGCACGGAAACGTAAATAAATGGTCGTGGAAATGGAGATATGGATGCGTTTTAACCAAGCGGTGTGCGTAAGGGCGTAACAGCGCTAGTGGTTATGTCGTTTCAGCGCACACTTTGGATCGCATGGCCTTCGTTTTCTCGAATAAAGGACGTTTGTGCACAGTTCCTCCTTTTTATTACGATGTTGTGGTCTGGCTGCAACGGTGCCAGCTTAAACATGCGGCCAATTTGCGGTTTAAATGCGCAAAAAAGTGCCGTGTTTGACCGCGTCCCTCGTGTTAATTCGTTGATGATCTGGTGTGTGGTCACTATTGTCGCCAGTCTCGTGTTGTTCCGAGCTTCTGAAGAGTAATTGAGCTGTAATTATTGAATGAACGCCCCGAAGATGGCACGAAACCGGCCCCTGCAGTGAATTCAAGAATGTTCAAGGCTTAATTTCTAACATTATCACCATTAACATCATAATATTTACCTTGCAGTACATTAGTGGTGGATAGATGTCCCGGATAAGACCTCGTTTAGTCCTAGTTTTGTTCAAGTTTAGACTTTGCAGGCTTGCATCTCCACAAACCTGACTCATATTCGCCCTAGCAGAAGGTAAAGATAGAAAGTTACATACTGTGACTTAAAGTAGGCCAATATACAGCCAGACCTGGTTTAGTCCTTTTGTCCAACCCTAGTTTTATTTTGTTCAGACCTGGTTTAGTTCTAGTTGAAACCTGGATTGGTTCTAGACTGTTTAGATCTGGTTCAGTCTTTGGACCCATTTAGTTGCATCAAAAAGTGCACAGTAATGATCTGAAATACAATTAAGTCCTCCTTTAGTCCTGGTTTAGTACTGGTTTAGTCTTGTGTTTTGTAAAGTACATGGTCCAATCAGAGTACTTATGATACTTTCACAGAGTTGCATTATCAGACCAGGACTAAACCAGGACTGGGCTGGAACTAAACTTACTTTTTTGTCACTAACTTACTACAATGTCTTTTTTGGTTCTAGAAAAGCAACTGTTTTGAAGTATTTTCAGTACACATATAATTACTTCCCATCACTGCTGCTAATGACCTTGGGTTATTTTTAGTCCTTGTTTAGATCTGGTTTAAAGGTTCTTTAGTTCCTCTTTAGTCCTGGTTTACGGTCGGGTTTTGTTTCCAGACAGTTCTCGCGTTCACAATAAACATTTGAGAAGAAGTCTGGAGTTGTACAACTCCACACGTTATGGACAATATCACAGTTTAATGCATTCACCTCTGTTACACCGTTTTTCCACCTGGACTGTTTGTTGTGTGCAAGATTTCCAAGTTTTCACGTTATCGTCTTATGCCAGAGGGTTATGGTTTGGTGTGACTGATTTATGAGCAAGGTATGTGCTGGATACATTTTAAATTCAGTTCTGGGTGACTCTTGTAGTTCTGGTTTAGTTTTGTTTCACTCTTGATCCAGTTGTAGTTTAGTGCTTATCCAGTCGTGGTTTAGTCCTAGTTCAGTACAGGCTTAGTCCTGTTTCAGATCTGGTTCAGTTCTGGTTCAGTACTGAACCAGACCAGTACTGGCTTTGTGCTGGTTCATTGCTGATTTAATCCTGGTTTACTCCTGGCTTAATCCTGGTTTAGTTCTGGTTTAGTTCTATTTCAGTACTGGTTTAGTCTTAGTCAGTCCTGGTTTATTCCTGGTTTATTCCTGGTTCAGTCCTGGTTTATTCCTGGTTTAGTCCTGGTTTATTCCTGGTTTATTCCTGGTTTATTCCTGGTTTATTCCTGGTTTATTCCTGGTTTATTCCTGGTTTATTCCTGGTTTATTCCTGGTTTATTCCTGGTTTATTCCTGGTTTATTCCTGGTTTATTCCTGGTTTATTCCTGGTTTATTCCTGGTTTATTCCTGGTTTATTCCTGGTTTATTCCTGGTTTATTCCTGGTTTATTCCTGGTTTATTCCTGGTTTATTCCTGGTTTATTCCTGGTTTATTCCTGGTTTATTCCTGGTTTATTCCTGGTTTATTCCTGGTTTATTCCTGGTTTATTCCTGGTTTATTCCTCATTCAGTCCTGGTGTATTCCTGGTTCAGTCCTGGTTTAGTCTTGGTTCAGTCCTGGTTTATTCCTGTTTTATTCCTCATTCAGTACTGGTTTAGTCCTGGTTCATTACTGGCTTAGTCCTGGTTTAGTCTTGGTTCAGTCCTGGTTAAGTCTTGGTTCAGTCCTGGTTAAGTCTTGGTTCAGTCCTGGTTTAGTCCTGATTCAGTGCTGGTTTAGTCCAGGTTCAGTGCTGATTTAGTCCTGTGTCAGCGATGGTCCAGTCCTGGTTCAGTCCTGATCCAGTCCTGGTTCAGTCCTGATCCAGTCCTGGTTTAGTCTTGGTTTGGTCTTGGTTTATTCCCAGTTTAGTCCTGGTGCGGTACTGTTTCAGTCCTGGTCCAGTTACTGGTTTAGTCCTGATTCATTACTGGCTTAGTCCTGGTTCAGTGCTGATTTAGTCCTGTGTCAGCCCTGGTCCAGTCCTGGTTCAGTCCTGATCCAGTCCTGGTTTAGTCTTGGTTTGGTCTTGGTTTATTCCCAGTTTAGTCCTGGTGCAGTACTGTTTCAGTCCTGGTCCAGTCGTAATTTAGCCCTGGTTTAGTCCTTGTCTAGTCCTGGTTTAGTCCTAGTTCAATCCTGCTTTGGGCATTTTTTGACTTGGTTTTGCTCTGGTTTAGTCCTGGTCAAGTCTTAGTTCAGCTCTTGTTTATTCATATACAGTAGTTCTCTTTATTTAGTCCAGGGACTTCATGCACTATTACCATATACTATATAGTACATTTTTTATACAGGAAAGTACTAGGAAAGCATGTATTTATATAAAGCCAGATTCAGCTTCTACTATTGCCCCAACTAAATCCTTATAACCTAAAGAAAATTATTGTGAACTAATACGCATTTTGAGCAAAACAACTAAACGATTCTCAGGGCACCATCATTTCATTTTTGTTCAAAATTAGAAATCTCTCCAAATTTTCGTCTTAATATTTCGCTGGATTACTGTGGACACTGGCTCTTTTCTTCTCACATTTTCCCGTTTTTTCTGGTCATGAGAAGTGCATTGTTCCCAGTTTGTTTTGACATCGCGGAGATGTTATAGCCCATAAAACATGTGCTAGTGATTCACACAGGTTATTGGCTCAAATGAAGGATTAGGCCAGATTTTAACTATCTCAAATATTTCACTAATTATGTAGGCTGCTTTGTAATGAGAAAAACCTGCACTTTTTATAGAGCCGTTCCTCGTGGTATCAAGGAAATATTACTTTTTTTTACTGCCTTTTGTTTAAATACCGCATTTGTAGGAAGAATATTTCGTATTTTTATTATAACGAAGCGAATGTGTAGCCAGGTTGTAAAAAGCGAAACTGCATTGAAGCGCTTTGAATCCTTCTGATTTATTCTATGTCAGAATTCACTGTTGACGTAACTTTGCAGGAATCTTGTTGTTTTTGGATGAAAACAAAAGTAATATTTGGCCTGGCGATGCCCTCTCCTAATACTGTCCACCTGAGAAGAGCTGTGGTATTGTAGACTGGGACTAAACCAGGACTAAACCAGGACCAAACCAGGAATAAACCAGGTCTAAACCAGGTCTAAACCAGGAGAACAACACTGAATCAGTACTGAACCAGAACTAGACCAGAATGAGACCAGGACTGGACCAAGGCTGGACCCAGACTGGACCAAGGCTGGACCAAGGCTGGACCAAGACAAGAAGAACATGACTAGACGAGGACTGAACAAGAAATAGACGACTAGGCAGGACTAAACTGAGACTAAACCTGAACTGAAACAGGACTGAAACTGGACTTGACCAAGGATAAACCAGGACTGAACCAGGACTGGGCTGAACCAAGACTTGAGCATGATCAGAAGAACTGGACTAGACGAGTACTGAACCAAGAATAGACCAGGACTAAACCACAACTAAACCAGGTCTAGACCGGGACTAGACCAGAACTGGGTCAAGCGTGGACCACAGACTGAACCAGGACTGAACCAGGTCTGAACCAGGACTAAACCAGGACCAAACCAGGAATAAACCAGGTCTAAACCAGGAGAGCACTGTAGGATTGAACCAACACTGAATCAGTACTGAACCAGAACTAGACCAGAATGAGACCAGGACTGGACCAAGGCTGGACCCAGACAAGAAGAACATGACGAGATGAGGACTGAACAAGAAATAGACGACTAGGCAGGACTAAACTGAGACTAAACCTGAACTGAAACAGGACTGAAACTGGACTTGACCAAGGATAAACCAGGACTGAACCAGGACTGGGCTGAACCAAGACTTGAGCATGATCAGAAGAACAGGACTAGACAAGGACTGAACCAAGAATAGACCAGGACTAGACCAGAACTGGGTCAAGGGTGGACCACAGACTGAACCAGGTCTGAACCAGGATTAAACCAGGACCAAACCAGGAATAAACCAGGTCTAAACCAGGTCTAAACCAGGTCTAAACCAGGTCTAAACCAGGAGAACACTGTAGGATTGAACCAACACTGAATCAGTACTGAACCAGAACTAGACCAGAATGAGACCAGGACTGGATCAAGGCTGGACCAAGGCTGGACCAAGACAAGAAGAACATGACTAGACAAGGACTGAACAAGAAATAGAAGACTAGGCAGGACTAAATTGAGACTAAACCTGAACTGAAACAGGACTGAAACTGGACTTGACCAAGGATAAACCACGACTGAACCAGGACTGGGCTGAACCAAGACTAGAACTGGGGCAAGGGGTGGACCACAGACTGAACCAGGTCTGAACCGGGTCTGAACCAGGTCTGAAAAAGGACTGAACCAGGACTAAACAAGAACTCAACCAGGACTAGGAGTGATTCTTGCAGATTTTCAACACCATTCTCCTCATTGGGGTTTATTCTGTGTAAGTGCAGTTTAGACCTTTTCAAAGATGTTCTGAAACCCATCATCATTCTTGGATTCTTGGACAGTTCAGATCTCAGTATTTCTTCAGACATTAAGATAAAAACTCATCCCAAACGTAAATCGTGTTCTAAACTTGTCCCAAACATCCCACTCGTAAGCTCTCCTCCCATGGTTGAGCCTCATGTTGGACTTCTTTTGGCTGCATGTTCAGACTGGGCCGTATTACATCATCAAACGGTGACATATCCTGATGTAATCCCTCTCTCCTCCTCTCTCCATTCATCCTTCCATTCCTCTCTTCTATATCTCCCTCTCTTTCTCTTTTCTGGCCGGGTTTACTTGTAATGCCTCACATGTCTTGCTCATTTGCCTCTCTCCCTCTCTTTTTCTCGCTCCTTTTAATCTCTTCTCTCTTTTTGTTTCTCTTCTTTACATGCCCGCTCCCTCTCTCTCCCTTTTCTTTCTTGCCAGTATCCTTCTCTCTTCTCTTTCTTTCCGCTGATTTTGGCTGCCTCTCACATGTCTCGCTACGTCTCTCGCTCCTTTCTCTTCTTTTTTTTCTCTAACTCTCCCGTCGTCTCTCTTTTCCTTCATCTATCATTCTCTCCCATTTCTTTCTTTTGTACCTCTTCTATTTCTCTCTTTCCTCCCTCTTTCTCTCTCTCTCTTTGGCCCGATTTAATGTCTCCCACATGTCTCTCGCCCCTCGCGTCACTCTCTCATTGAGGTTTGTCGTTAAAGACCAGGATCTTTGCCGAGGAGGAGGAGAGTGCGCCGTAGATTTTGATTTCAAACAGATTTTGGATGCGAGGCACTGCTGTGTCTGCGCTCACTTCGACACCATTCAAAACAAACAGAGGAATTCACTTGTGAGCGAGTCATGACATAATGACTCTGTGAACGAGGATCTGGTGCTGTCAGTCCTGTGACCGATCATACTCCGTTATCCAATTCTCTTCTAAAAACACTCACAAATCCTAATTTTTGGATATTTATAGTCAGACGATTTGTAGATTTTCACTTTTGAACTTTTCTGGTAAAGCGTTTGCCACTGGCTTGTTAATGGTTTGCCTGAAATGTTCCCCTGTGTGGCATTAAACTTTTCTATCTCCAAGGTTAAGTTAGACGTCAGATCCTTGGAGGGGCGACCTCGATACCAGGACGAATGCATGTTTTTCAAGGTATTTTGGGGGAAATTAAAACAAGCGCTACTGAATGTTTGCAAGAAAAATCCATATAATGCTACACTGTGGAATATTGGAAGTGAAAGCAATTACATCTCCATGGAGACCGACATATGACCAACCCTCCACCTGAAAAGTTGCATGACCATGAATCCTCGTATTGATCACAGGAGATTTCAGACTCTCAGAATATTAAAACTATTTGGACAGCGTTTGCTAATATGTACGTTGCGTCTCCACGGTGACTGCAGATTCCATCACAGAGATACATGTACAACACCCCTAGCGTGATGTCACGACACAGCATCAAAGAACACGCAGCTTTGTGTCATGTATCACTTTTGCTTTTCTTGTTCTGAAATGTGGGAAAACATCTCCCCTTCAGATCTCCAGCCTCCGTCTCTCCTCCGACAGGCCGAGGTCAGGCCGCGTATGAAATATCAGCTTATTTTCTGTTTTTTATGCCGTTTTTCAGGGAGGAAACACACGTGGGGGCCATAAATCAGCCTCCTCCTCCTCCTCCCGCCCCCCTCCGTCTGAATAAACATCCCCTCTTTGAAGCTCCAACCTGGTCCGTGTATTTAGGCTGGGTCCCCTCTTATCTCCATGTCCTTATCAGCTCTCGTCTGGTGCATGCAGGTACAGTGAGCTCCACCACGCTCACATATTCATGGATTTCCCCCGCGGAGGGACACACGCCAGTGCTGAGCAACCAGCAGGGGGCCAGAACAAAGAGAGACCACCGAGTTATGTGATTGGTGGATTTCAGATAGAAGAATCATGTCCCCTTTTTGGGTAAACCGGATTTTTCCACATGTATTTGGTCAAAATTAGCCTACCCCAGTTCAGACATATTGCATAAGCAGCTCTTTAGGTCAAAACCTGCTGTGCACGGTTTGCATCTAATTATAAAGCGCTTCATTGTTTGGTAATCAGGAAGTGCATGTTAGCATCATAGACTATATAAAGAAGTGGAAGGATGTGTGATGGCACCAATAATGATCGACTCCAGTCAAATAAAGCTTACAATGCTCGTAATTATATGGGCAAAATTGGAGCCGAGTTCTATATTAGGAATAGGAATTGATTAATGGACAAAATTGCAAAATAAAAAGATCACATAGGGCGGTTTAATCTGAACATTTTGAGACCAAAATGATGAGGCTCACTGCAGCAGTTAAAGAGAGAGGGGTCACAATTTTTCAATGTAAACTCAAATGGAGCCAGAGTCAGT
>KN506901.1:0-30211 GCA_000787155.1 Scartelaos histophorus
TGAAGCCTAAATTGTGTGATCAAGTATTTCATTTAAGAAAAGTAACTGTAATCTGAATACTGCCCAAATCAAAGAGCAACTGTACCAGAAATTAATACTCAGAATATGTATTTTAGGTACATGTATCCAATTACTTCTCAACAGTGGAGACAAGAAAGTGGCAATTAGTATATAACAGTGGTCTGTGTTGGTTATAGATGAAAAAAACATTAACCTTGACTTGATTTTTGATGAGTTTTAAATTAATGGCATAAAGCAGTAGTAGTAGTAGTAGCTGTGTGGCTCACTGTATTCCCACCTCCGTATCACTTTAAAACCCTAATGAGTGAAGCCTCAGGTGCTGCGTAGACTTAAAAGTTGAGTATGGACTGTGAAATGCAATGAAGGCTTTGTTGTGATTTTTATTTTATTTTTTTCCACAAGGAGCAAGTTTACCTGAGCCCACCAGTTCCCACAGGACCCAGTCAGGCTGAGAATAAAGAGAATATGTGAAGGAGGAGCCAGATGAAAAGGCCAGTTGTGACAAGCCATAGGAAGGGAGAGAGACAGTGAAGCAGGTGAACAAGACTAGGAGCTGATCGCGCTCGTATTTGACAGTTAGCTGAGCCCAAATCTTACACTGTTTATTGCTGTACATTAAGAAAAGCTCTTAAAATGAAACCTCATATTTGAATACATTAGCATCTTTCCCCACTGTGCAAATTTCAATGGGACTGTATATCTCTACCCCTGAAGTGGAAGCCATTGAATTGTCTGAGTAAACTAAAAACGTAGGCGACTCATCAGGGTAGATCCTCTTATTGTCAGAGAAGCGCGCTGAAAAGGTGCAAATCTCTTTTACTATTCAGCCCATAGAAAACAAACCAATAGATGATATTTTTCTATGACTCCCTCACAAAGCCTCGCTCTCACCCGCCATACACCGATACCCATTAATCATGAGCTCTCTTGTATTGTCAGCTCGGTACCCCCTCCCTCACCTCTCGAGCCCTCCCTCTCCCCAGACGCCTCCCTCCTCCCATTTTCAGCCTGTCACTTAACAAGCTGTGGCACCATGACAGTGACGTGTGTGCCGCTGACTGATGCCCGGCTACACTTCTTATTGGAAAGGTATTGAAATGCACCAGCACAAGGAAGATTGCCACCAGGCCTATCACGATAACACAATTTGAAGTACAATATATTGTTGAAGATATGATGTACTAAAAATATTGAAACAACTTAATGGCACTGACACTGGCAATAGTCCTAAAGCCGGATTATCCCCTAACAGCTATTATAAATGTACAATATTGTTAAAGGGAGAGAATCATGCAAAATAGATTAATTTTATGTTTATTGTTTATTTATTTTTTGCTTGCTACTATATTATAATGTCCTGTCATAAAAGAATGAGAACTTTGTACATCAATTCCTTGAAGTGGGTGCGCTGGAAGAGAAGGAGCAACCCTAGAATATAGAGAAAAATCCTGCACACCGTCTTACTTGCAAAATGTGGAATTTATTAGGACATGCAATGTTTCGCCACTAGGCCTTCATCAGACAAACAAGTAGATCTTTTTATCTGATGAAGGCCAGAGCCTTACAGGAGCTCTCCTTACAATTACCTGTAAGGTTCTGCTAAATGCTCAGCCCACAAACCTACATCATCCATTCTCCCACATGGCAATTCTCCAGAATTATACAAAAACATGATACAAACAACTTTCATTAGTGGGATGCACGCTGATTGTGTTGTGATAGCACCCGGAAAAAGGAGTGACTGAGGGGAGCAAAGGGAGGAGATACTGAGAGCCTCAGAAATGAAAGTGAAACTTATAAAACAGTTAATATGTTGTTTTTGACAGAAGCATTTTCAAAAAAAGGTAACATGATGGTCTATAAAAGTTGTGTAATACCCCATAGAAGTAAAATATCCCCTCTTTAAAGAAATCATGTCATAAAAAAACTTTATTCTACCTCTATTCTATCCATCTATCAGTTATAAAACAAAGCCAATCATGGTATTTTTTTAAGCTTTTTATGACACTGGAAAAATACACCAGCCTATTCAATTAGAGAAGCTGTTTGTGTTAAGCCCCCTGCTGACATTAAGATTTAGTGTAGCGTGCAGTCACCTTTGCACTGTGACCTGAGCTGTTTTGGTGCTAATGTTGTGTGGATACTGAAAAGTGATGAGTGGATGTTTGTGTGTCTTCAGGCTCGCTCTCCCTCAGCGTGTTCCTGGTCTCTTTAGCGCTCACGGTGTGTGCTGTGTGGCTGGTGGCTCTCTGCGGCGTCTGCGGCTGGTGTCAACGCAAACTGGTGAGTACACAAACAAGCACGACACACAAGCCAAAGGTGCATACGTATTGATCGCCGTGCTGAGAGGAGGGCTGGGGACAACAATACAACAACAAATAACATGCTAATGTAAAGAAGGCGAACCTGAAAGCAGAAAATGTTTGTAAAAAGCAGGAGTGTTTTTGACTGGGCAGTATTAACAATAACTCTATGGCATATAAAACACAGCAATTTGGTATTGATAATTAGTGTTAAATGGCCCATATTACACCATTTTATGATCTCTGTTATAATGTTCTTTTCTTATCAAAGGCGTACCTGGAGTTGTGTTTTGTTCCATTCACACAATCCTGCATATTGAGTTCTTCTCTCAAACAAAAAACTCATGTGGTAATACAAGAAGTGCTCTACAGTGTTTTTATAATCCACCCTCTATAACTTTACTCTACTGAACTAAAGGTGAAACGTAGTTCTTAACCTGAATACTGCCACTGTATGCCATCATAAAGTTGGAACTGAGCATTTTGAGCTTTGGAGATGTAGTAAGATTTATAATAAAAAATGACTCAAACATGTCTGAATGAAACAAAACACAACTCCAGATATGTTTTTGATGAGGTAACAAAATTAGAACATAGCCAAAGGCTTGCAAATAAATGATAAAACCTACAGAATTTAGCTTATAGCTTATAATTTTGCTCAATTTGATGCACAGGTGCACTACGTAATGGTCCTAGTGGATGCTAGCTACCACAGAAATTGCATGGTCATTGCTTTGCCTAGAATGTTCCACAGTTAATTTTATTTCCTTGAAGACAAACAGGTGGTGACACCAAATTAAGTTCCAAGTCAGATCTGTGGAATGGTGACCCCACTCACAATACAAATGTATGTATTACAAGGTGTTTTAGAGCAATAAAACCACTCATGAAACCACTCATATACAGTGAAACCCTAACCCAGAGAAAGCAGTAACATCTCCAGCTCCAGTAAATACACACTCCAGAAAAGTTGCGTAGTGCACCTTTAATATTCCATTAGTATTAAGAGAAATTGAACTGAACTCTGCCTTGCCCCAGGCACAGGCAAACTGCGAAAGCTAAGACGTGCTCCTTGTAGCCCCTTTTTTAGATAAAGTATTCTATGTATTTTTGAGTTATACTTGTGCCCTTACAATCTTTGTTGAACCTTTTTTCACTGATAGCACATTAATTTAAGTCATCTATCACAGAGCCACAGGGGCACCCTATTACTAACAGCTGGACCATGCCCACATTCTGAGAGGCTCAGTATTGCGTATGCTCTGTTTTGGTGAGGAAAAACCTATCCATCATGCCACACCAAGTCCACAGAGAGCGGCAGCGCACCTCCATGCTGTGTGGCAATAGGACTAATCCTCCCTGTACCACTGTGCAGCCACTGGATTGAACCTCATTCAAACTCAGATAAGAACTATGATAAACTGGGCTGTTTCTATTCTTTATACTAATAGCTTAAGTGTTCCTACATTCTGTTCTTAAAGGGTCCATATTGCACAAATTTTTATCAATATTTTAATGTTTGATCATCAAAAACATGTATGGAGTTTTGTTTTGTTTCATTGACACATGTTTGACACATGCAAATCCTCCATTTTCTCCCGCTTAATCCGGCTGGGTCGCGGGGGCAGCTCTGCCCATTACTCTATGCACCAGACCCAGACCCTGTGAACCCCTCTGCAGGTGGTGAGCCCACAGGAGGGAGGGACTCCCCTATGGTCCTTGATTGTAAACTATTCATAGGGGTGTTGCATGTTTTTGGTTGTTTGGTTTGCTTGTTTTTCTATCAAACAGAAAACACTCCCCCTTGTGATGTCATGTGGTAATACAAAAATGCTTCATTGAGTTTTTAAACTCCTTATATCTTCACTAGAATAATTTAGATCATTAGATCACCACTTGAAAACTACCACTTCATCACATCACAAGTTGGAGTGGAACATTTTGAGGTTTGGAGATGCAGTCAAATTATTAATAATAATAATAATAATAATGGAACAGACACTAGGGGCAAGGTGGGCTAAGAGTCTTGCCCAAGGACACACCAACAGCATTCATCTGTGGATCAGCCTGTGGGTCAGTGGATCTGACCTCCAACCTTCGGATCATGGACAAACACTCTTACCAACTGAGCTACTGCCGCCCCCATTTTACATTTTACATTTTACACTATTTATATATATTTAGTCTCTCACTCTCCTTCCCCTCATCCAGAGTCATGAATTGTAAAGAATGCCACTGTTTCTGTGAGTCATTGTCACAAACCAGATATATAAGTTGATATATTTTTTAATTAGTTTTCTGTAGTTCTGTAGTTTTCTGTATTGTTATATTCAATAACACCTCTGGTACCTCATATAGATATTTATGTACACACCAACAAAACTCATCATTTTCTGATGTATTAAATTATCAGATTATTTAAATGCAATGTAAACACAGATCTGATCTATAACTAGTCTAGTTTGGTCTCAGTGCAGATAGAAATGTTTAATAGCATACTGTAAGTCATACTGTGAATCATTTCAGATAAAGCAATAAGATTTCCATGGTGAAAAGCATTTGAAGGACCCTCCACCAGAAAAATGACACACTGCACCTTTAACTGACACGTGTCACCCAGATGTTTTTGACTATCCGCTTTGTTTTTGTGTAAATTTCTGTGTTATGTGATTAATCTAGTCATCTGATTTCACAGCCCATGTAAAGGTGCACCACTGTTGGTGCCACTTCTGCCCCACTATCCTGTCTATCAGTATTAGACCTCTGTATTAATGAAGATGTATTATAGCAGTACAAAAACTCGGTGGGCAGTGTCTGGACTCATTCTTTCACTGGGCTCTGAATGGGCTGGTACATTACAGCTCTCGATATAGTGTCAGAATCAGTGCAGTCATTGAGGAGGAACAGAGCACAAAGCTGTCGGCCTGACCTCTGGTAGAGGGCATGTCATTGTGATTATGTGCTATGAAATGTGATTGATTAAAGGGAGGGACCCAGTCATTAGACAGACAGTGCAGCTCTGCCCAGTCCCACTCCACTCCACTGACTCCTCTACATCTGCATGCCTTTAAACATAATTGATTGTGATTCATCTTGAGCTTGTAAGAACACCGCTCACCTGTTTCAAGTCGATGTCCACACCGACTCTCTCTGGTCTTTGTTGCTTTTGAACTTCTTGGAGCTCATAAAAAGGCGGTGTTCTTTTAAATAGTAATAGCTAAGGCAATGTAATATATAACAATCCCACTGAAATAGCTGCGTGAGTTAGTGCAGTTATGAAATCACAAAGGCTGCTATTATTTAGATACAAGAATGTCATCAGTTCAGATTTCAGTCTTGCAAATGTTAACGCTCCAGAAATGTTTACTGTGTGCACTCAAAAATGTATAATATATTTTCTCAGTACGCAGGTGAAAGTACTACAAAATAGTAAGACAGAAAAAAGTGTAGTACACATCAAATCATCAAGTGGTGGCCAAATTAAAACTCACAATTCAAGTGTGTGTATATAGATATTTGTGAGTAATAAATACAGTTATGGTAAACTGAATAATAGACACATTTATTACTTTACTCTGGGAATCTCCAGGCAATGCAGTAACATCTCCATGGAGACAAGAAGGCGGCAGACACACACTCCAGAAAAGTTGCATAGTGCACCTCTAATGTTCAATTAGTATTAAGAAAAGCTGAACAGCACTCCACCTTACCCCAGGCAAGTGTGAAAGCTAAGATATGCTCCATGTAGCCACTTATACATGAGATATTCTACGCATTTTTCAGTTCTTGCAAATGTTAATGCTCTTTGAGATGTTTAGATTTAAGAAACTTAAAATGTACTCGAGTGAAGTCATTATTTATGCAAGTACATCTTAAGTTACTTTCCAGCACCAGTCCTCGGGGTGCAGATGGTAATATTCTTTGCTACACCATATGGCCTGACACATGCGTTAGCTGAAGATTACTCATAGATACCATTACAACATACACACAGTACATGAGCAGGTGCTAAATGAACTGTGCCGATATAGTACCCACACAGGTCCATGCATTGTTTGGCTCACTGGAACATCCTGTTGTATTTGATATTCCACTTTAAAGTAAATGGAGCGGTGAATGACTGTGAGCTTCCCGCTGTGGGTGGAGGTAGTTTCAGCACCTTGGAGAGCTCCCCCAGGTCTCCTCTGCTGCAAATGGATCTCATTCGTACCACAGTGACAGGAACAAGCAGCCAACACAAGTGCGGGAGTGGCGTCTGCTGGCTTTTTGACCCCACGCGAGTCAATCTCTCCTACGCATATTAGAGAAGAGGATTTGGCATATTTCTCTGTCATGGCTCACTCATCTCCGCACTGGTAGGGGGGAGCACGCCGTGTCATTAAGATGTTAATTAGAGCTTCTGAAGTCTTTAGACCACTTACTTTAGGAAAATGTCACTCGCCCACTGGTGTGAGAGCACATTAAACACTGACACTTAATGTACAAAATAACCAAATGTGGCAGAGATAAAGGATAGCGGCTCCCTCCTGTGTAAATGTGCTAATAATATTAAGTCTGAGCAGGTCTAATGGCCACTGTCCAGATGTGAAATTTCGTGTCAGTCAGTGAACTATTATTTTCTGTTCTGTTGTTCTCTTATTTAGTCTTTTCCTCCAGAAAGTGTAAGCCCATACATGATCTAACATTTTAACTATTGCAAAGAGTGAATCGCTATATGATGCTTTGCAATGACGCTGCCTTTTGGTAGTCCACACATCCTCATTTTTCCATTTGAAAAAGCTCTTCTAAAGCTAAGCCAGTGGTCAAAAAAAATATGTGAATTCTAGTGATGTGCAAAAAGCTTTGTGAGATACTTCCTCACAATTTCACAGAAAAACAGCTTCCCCAGCTTTAACGTCTACTGCACTAAAATACTACAAACATGATAGAACTTAGTTTATAGACATTTTTTTTAAGTACATACAATAACATATTTACATCTCACTAACATGCTTTTATTTATAATGAGGCCATGCATACAAGATGGCTCCTTCTTCAAAAGCCACACAGAGGGAAGACAGAGGAAAGGGGACTGTTACTGGAAATCAATAGCATATCAGGTTCACTGTGCATGAAGCATAACACGCACAAGTATAACAATAGCCTTGCGTTCAGTGGCAAGCTTGTGTATTCATTTGTGATATGGCCAGCTACTTATTTAACATATTGAGAACGACTATTGACAAAAGACTTCCCCCACTCTGCAACACGGGCCAGCAACCTGCTATGTTCATACACCCTTTACAACTAATAACTACATTTTTTTCTGCTTAAATGCACATTATGAAAAGAATTCACACTTCTCCCAAGTCCTTGATGTGTGTATGTGTGTAGTTTTCCACGTCAGTCGTCTATTCCCTCTGCACATGATTAGAATACACATATAGCAGCATTTGCATAAACAAGGTTACTTTCAACTCTCTCACAGTGGTCCCCATTATTGTCTCATATTTATGAATGATGTGGGCATATAGTAACACTAAAAGTAACACTAAAAGGCAAGTGCATGTCTGAAGTTTTGTCCTTTTTGCATTTTAGCATAGACAACGTGACTTTGCACACACACAAATGCTGGCCCTAAGCTTCACGTGTCAGTTGCAAGGGGGGGGTCACGCCAGTTCGGGTTATGATTCATAGGTTAATAGACAAGACATTTTGGGCTGCTGCTGCTTTTGGTGTTTTAACTTTTTTGCAAAGGTTGTGCTTCTTTGTTTTTTTTGTTTTTTTTCCATTGTATTAGTCTGCATGTGTATCCTGAGGCCAGCCGCTCCTACTCTCATGTTATGGTTTTGTTATACGAGCTCCCTCAAGTACAGTGCAGCGCTCAATAATATCATATTGTACTACTGTCTGCAACCTCTGCGCCTTCTGCTATTTTGAGATCTCTGAAATCCAGCCAGGCTCAACGGATGGTCTATTGTTTCTTAGTGCAGGTTATGTGGTGGAATCATCAGGCTAATCACTTTGTTCTCATGGAGATTTTAAGTACTCTGCAAAAAGTAACTGCTCTGAAACTGACTTGAATTAAGAAAGTTTGAATTTTATACTTTTAATAAGAAAATACATCTTGTTATACATAAAATAAGAAAAACTATAACTATTTGCAGTTAACTTAAGAAACAAACACATACGTTGCAGAAAAAGAAAAAAAACATTGGTAGATCATTTTACTTGCCAAGGTGAAGCTACTCAAATCAAATAAAATGCTTATTTAATTCAATTTTAACTTATCTAGGTGTTATTTTGCAGTGAAGTGATTCTCATAACTAAATTTAGCATTCATTCCAAAGTATTCTGACACTATATTGTTATAAACGTATTTACCATGACCCAGCAGTATGTTCTGTAGATATGTAACTTTTGCTCATTTTTGATGTTCAATTTGACCAGTAATGTTGATTTTCACATTTGGTTATGAACTCTATAGCATGTTTTATAGCACCATTCTAAAACAGGCCAAAGATACAAATTCACAGCCCCCTCAGTCCCCGAAGGAAAAAGCTTTTTACCATGTTATAGTATCCTGTAATGGATTGTGGTCTACAGCACAGAGGTTTCTAAGGTGGGGGTCGCAAGGTTTTCGAGCCATCTGTGGGTTGCAAGACATAATCAGTGTTGGGAAGTAACTGAATACCTGTGCCGAGAATACATCATCTAAATACTAAGAGTACTAGAATACTTGAATACAGTTACTTTCCTAAATTCAGGAATACACATGGTGGTAGTTGATCATGTAATTTAACCTTCAAATTATGCAGAATCAGTGAGAAAAAACACTACTTTTGTGGTGAATGTGTGATTTTTTTCTTCTCCATTTATTGATAGGAAATGCTTTAAAATAGTGAAACAAATACAAAGCTGTTTTTATTACTATGTCTTACATTATAATTTAAATTCAACTCTGTGTAAAAGTATTGGATCACGCATCACTACAGAACAAAATACATTTTAATGGAGGCGTTCAGTATTTTATAACTAATGTTCTGTAGCTTTTTCCTTCACTGGATATAATTTAAAATGTCCATTTTGTATTAAAAACTATTTTTAATTGATCACAAGGAAATTAGGTCCACTAACATCAAAATTTGAAAATTTTTTTAGAGTGTCCTTTTCATTTTGGAGTGTGGATGCAGGGTTCCACTGTAAAGAATGCAAACTTCTGATGTAAAGCATTAGTTAAAGCTAGTGTAATTTGTTTTTCTTTCACACTTCATGTTAGTTCCCTAATGATTGCAGATTTTAATTTTTTTCATTTTCATTTCCTTTTTTTTCATTGATTCTTTCATTTTTATTTCGAGTTGTGCCAAGAGAAAAAAAAATATGCATAGTTTCCACACTACATATATCATCAACAAGAGAAAAGCACATTTCTCTAAAAGGTGTGGGAAGAAGAAAGATACTGACTGTTGTTATAATTAAAAAAAGACTTGCCATAAGACACAGTGTACTTCATATTAAAGCTTGTTGTTAGAAAAGCAGCCGGTATAGAGGGGCCTCCTTGCTTCTTGGACTCCCGTAGCGTGGCAGGGCTGAGTGGAGTCAGCAGGGGCTCTTGTTGAGGCATTGGGTGGGATTTTCAGATATGAAAGGTGGAGCTGCTAACATCTGTTTGAGCAGCAGTTTGTGTTTGGCATTCGGAAAGCCTCAGCCTGACTCCTGTGAGCCACATGCGTTTGATCTGTGACAGAGCTGTGAGGAGATTGGCCCTGTCTGAAATTTCACCACCTGATTCAAGCCCTCTCAGACTTTTATCAATAACTGTCAGCGTTTTGGTGCATTCATTGTGATTTATGGAGTAGTACTATGATTAAAAAGCTACTGTAAAGATGCCCCGAACATGCAAGAAGAAGTGAAAATGTAAATGTGTAGAGTTTGAATGAAAACATTAATTTTATTACAATTTTGGCAATGCAAACTGGCAACTTCAATTACTACAATTAATAGCTGTAATAAAATACCAATGATAAGGATATTAGGAGTAAGATACGACACAGTTTGCATAAGATTGGCTCCACAAGAATGAGACAAGATAAATATTTGCATTTCAAAGCATATGCATGACACAAAATCAACTTTTCAGAGTTTTTAACCATGTTATAGTTTCCCTATTGTTTCCCTTCACCCGGGGCTGATTCGTGCATGTTTGAGCAATCTTTAATAGTGTATTTTCAAGATGCATTTTGCCACTGGCATACTCCCACTACTGTACTTACTTTGCTCTCCAATTTTATTTTCTTAATCGGTGATACGTGCTGGATTTGGCAGCGCTGTGGAGTCATTTTGGTACCAATGAAAAATAGGAGATGCTGACTGTTTGTCGTGAGGACATTTATGGTGACGTCAGCTCCAATTGGGCACTGCATTCTTTTATTAAATTGTTTTAGATCACTGTTGCGATTTAAAATGAATAAATTATAACGTAATGATGCACGAGTGTCATAGATTATAGTTATATAGCAGACACAGGCACAATAGGTCTTCTTTAAGATAAATTGTGCAGTTCAGTTCAAGTCACTTTTTTTGTATTTGTAGCTTTTGGGTGAGCTTCTTGTGAGGTGTAATTCAGCAACATTAAACCTTTTTTGAACTAAATGTTACTAAATGCAAACTACATCTCGTGGCATGAGATCTAGCCCCATCCCTAGTTACATTTTTATTGACATTATTCTGCTGAAATCTTTTTATTTTCATTTATGGTTTGGGATTACTATGAAAGTGACGTTACTTCACAAAATCTTCATTCAGCCGAACTATAAAAAGCTGAACTAAACTATTTTTATCTTGGATCATCCTGAGAGAGTATCAGCCAAATAATAAAAAAAAAACTATTTTCTAACATTCTTTCTGTATTTCTTTCAATGCTATAATTACTGGGGTTTTAAGCTGTCACATTTAAGTAGCAGGTGCGCGGTGGGAAAGCACACTGCGTAAATTTTATAGCAGGTAAAATAATGTTTTGACAGTCTGTAAAGGTGCGTGATTGCTTGATTATTTAGCGGTGGACAGGCGTTTAATGGTGCACTCCTTTCTAATTATGGCGTGATGTGGGTAATATTGAGCGAGCATGTAGACTCTTGCTGCCTGCTAATTCACAGCAAACAAACAGCTGTGATCCACCCAGCCAACAGTCACGACGAGAGGATAGTTCCACCATAGTCCCCTTTCTCTCATTTATCTGCTTCACTGGACTGGTACATTCATTTTAAATCAGCAAATCAGATAAAGTTTTGACTTCAGTACCACGATAATTACTGCAGTATACTGACTTATGTGCAGAGAGTGCTTTTCTCCATGCAGATTCTCCATGCTTTGTCTGGAATGTTTCACAGTGTGGCATTAAAACCTTTCTACCTTCAAGGACACCAAACCAGAGCAAATCTGTGAAGAGGCAATCCCACTCGCACGCTCACAGAGGGCCTGTTTTCTAAGTATTTTTGAGCAGTAGATCTAATATATATGAAGTAGAGCTGTTTAATGTCATACTGTGGAAGATTCCTATAGAAACAAGCATTTGAAAGACCACCAAGCAAAAAGTTACATCGTGCATCTTCAAGAACAAAAAGACTTGTTCCATTGGTAAATAATTGAACCTATCAAATGAAACCTGGGAGTTCCTGCTTGGACGTCTGCCCTCGATAAGCAGAAGAAAATGGAAACTGAAATAATGATAAAACTTCATTTAAATAATGTTGATTTTAGCTGTAGAAGGTTGAATTCTGAACTAAAACCATACCATAAGTCTTCTCCATAGAGCTTACCATTCACCTGTCTTCATTGTGATTGTGCAGAGAGTGCTTTTCTCCATGCAAATTCTCCATGCTTTGTCTGGAATGTTTCACAGTGTGGCATTAAACCTTTCTACCTTCATGGACACCAAACCAGACCAAGTCAAAGAGCAGATCTGTGGAGAGGAAACCCACCCACACGCTCACAGAGCAGTAGATCTAATAAATATGAAGTAGAGCTAATGTCATACTGTGGAAGATTCCTATAGACACAAGCATTTGGAAAACCACCAAGCAAAAAGTAACATCGTGCATCTTTAAGAACAAAAAGACTTGCTCCATTGGTAAATAATTTAACTTATCAAATGAAACCTGGGAGAAAATGGAAACTGAAATAATGATAAAACTTTCTTCATTTAAATAACGTTGACTTTAGCTGTAGAAGGTTGAATTCTGAACTAAAACCATACCATAAGTCTTACTGCCATTGTCTTTTTGACATTTATAGCTTATGTTTTTAACCATATTGCTGCATTAAAGGTGCATTATGCAACTTTTAATGTGGAGGGTAGTTCCTAGTTTGCTAGTTGCTTGTCTCCATAGAAATAAGCATTTGGAAAACCACCAAGAAAAAAGTTACATCGTGCATCTTCAAGAACAAAAAGACTTGTTCCATTGGTAAATAATTTATCTTATCCTAACTTTATCCTAACTTATCAAATGAAACCTGGGAGTCCCTGCTTGGACGTCTGCCCCTGCAACCCTCGATAAGCAGAAGAAAATGGAAACTAATCAAATCTGTCTGTCTAACTTATCAAATGAAACCTGGGAGTCCCTGCTTGGACGTCTGCCCCTGCAACCCTCGATAAGCAGAAGAAAATGGAAACTAAAATAATGATAAAACTTTCTTCATTTAAATAACGTTGACTTTAGCTGTAGAAGGTTGAATTCTGAACTAAAACCATACCATAAGTCTTACTGCCATTGTCTTTTTGACATTTATAGCTTATGTTTTTAACCATATTGCTGCATTAAAGGTGCATTATGCAACTTTTAATGTGGAGGGTAGTTCCTAGTTTGCTAGTTGCTTGTCTCCATGGAGATTCCTTTGCCTGAAATGTTGTATTTACTGTATTTATGCCCTGTATTTATTCTGTAGAAGGTGTTTTATAGCTCACAAATGCATTCAAAAGCATGAATTCTTACCATGTGCACGCTTGCTTCTCCATAGAGCTTACCATTCACCTGTCTTCATTGTGATTATCAAGTTTCCATATTCTGGCAGACCCTTCACCAGAAAAGTTACAGAATGCACCTTTAAGAGTACTTTTGTGGGATAGTTCTGCTTTATGGTTTCAGTATCATCTTTTATCGTCTATATTTGTTTCAGAAACGTATCGTACTTCAAAATTTGTTATTGTGACATTCCTTATACTTCTGTTGTTTATCTCTCACTACTAAAATAGTTCTGAACGTCGGATGATCTAAATGAATTATAAATCGCTCGTGCTTAGATGCTCTGCTCTCTCAACTTTTCTTAAAGTTGCTCTGCATTATTCATTCCCTCCCAACACCGGGCTGTGGTACGGAGCAAACTGACAGAAATGTGGCCGTCCTTCTGTTCCTTCAGCCTCACCAACCGCCACTGATGACGCAAACGCATTAGCACATCCATGCATGCAAGTGGGTGAAGTGTCTTGCCCAAGGACACAACAGCAGTATGCACTTGAAAGAGCTTTTAGAGGTGTCAGATTTAAAAAGAAAAAATAATTGTGACTGTTGTTGGTGTTGAGATAAGATCTGAGATTTTTATTTTCCAGTCATAAGTCAGTTCCCAATATACATTTTATTTATTTTTTTTTATCTAAGAAAGGACTAAAATATGAATGGATAAATTAATACAAGAATCCAATACATTTCTCAACATTTAAGGAGGAAATTTTAAACACGACTAGCAAGATTTTGTTGTATATTCCTTTATCTGAATCAGTGGTTATCAAAGCCCTCTCCCATACAAATACATCACATGACAAAAAATTATAACAAAAAAATCAGTTTAATACAAATAAGCATAATTTGTGGTGTTTACGCTCCCACACACATTTTTCAATCCTCTTGGGAATTTTTTTTCTATGTAATTTGCACAAATAATGGCATTAATGACGTGATCCTGTGACCCGCCCTCCAGGTTGGGAACTGCTGACCTAAATAATTGCAGCTTTTACTATTTGAAAATCACTTTAAATTACTTTATTTGATTGCAATAGTCCTTCTGGATTTCAACCACCGCTCTATTACGTGGCTACTGTATCAATTCTTGCATCACTTTTGGTACTTTTGGCTCGTTTGGGGGAAAATCTCTCTAGAAATGCTGTTTTTGAAATGCAAATTAGGTTGAATCAACAATACTTTCTTTTGGTCAGGGATAAAGAGCATGCAGGGTTATACAAAAAATAATAACAATAATGGAAATGTTCAAATCTCTAAACAGTAGGCAGAATAAGCAAGAGTTTCATCATGGCTGTTTTTTTCACTCATCTGCTCCAGTGCACCGCTGTTATGTTCTCAGAGCTCGAGCAGGAGTTGGACCAGTTTTTCACACTTTTAGTATAACTCATAATTCGCCCATTGTACTGACTGCAGCTATTATGAACCGGTGGCTCTGATCCAGACTCGGATGAATACAGTAATCATGTGAAAGCCTTTGTTGTGGTTGGTGTAAATTAGATTTAAGTGTTTGGAGGGTGTTGGAGTGGAGACTGAGAGAGGGAGCCTTCTTGTTCTTTTATTGGTTTGGATTAATCTTTCCTCAGGGCATTCATGAGTCTCTTCATGCTTTGATTTTGTACATTTTACCTGTGAAATTGACCGATGTTAGAGCCATGTTTGTGCCATGGAAAAAAAAAACAAGATACAGAGGCTCTGGAAATATCAACAGAGATGCAAGATACTGGTTTGAACATGTAGAAATGTGTGATCTCTGGTTGAAGTGAAAGTGGACTTATTGGTGTGAGAAAGAGATAAGATTAGATAAAGTATAACCAAAAGAAAAAGAAACATGATTTACAGGATGAAACACATTGTACAGGCTTATCTTGAGTTGGGCAAATTTAAAGGCAGTAGTGTTGGAAGCTCCATTCATATCATTTAAACATTACCCAAAAGAAAATAAATCATTGTCACTTGTAACTTAATCCCTGTAATTAGTGCAGATTCTTTAATGATTGGACTTTTGGCTCCTTTGTGGGATATGAATCTTTTTATGGCTCTTTTTATTCATAAGACAGAAATCAATGTAAGAACTCATTATTATCTATAAACTAACCACAGATATAAATGATTCAGATTTGGTTTAAGTGGTTCAAACTGAGAGTAGGAGTGTGTTTACCCACTGAAATTATGAAATTCAAAATAACATTTAAATTATGAATAATAATCATTCAAAAATGAACCTCTTGCACCCCTGTTAACACATTACCTAAAGAACAGATTGCATTTTTGATTGAAACACTAATATTTAATACACAATGACAACAAGTTTATTACTAATCAGAGCAGAGGATTATGGTTATTACATTTCCTGTATTACACACAATTTTGAGCTTTAAGTCATGTTATAATGCATGTTTTTGTTTTGTCTGTCTGCATCACTGAGGGCAAAATGTTCTGACCCACTTTGTGATGTCATGAAGCAGTGGTTTTCAGCTACTTTTACTTTTTGTTTGGTGGAGATTGGCAATTCCAGGGCTGAAATGAGTCTAAATGATTCTAGTGAAGTACAGGGGAGAACCAAATATATTATCACATTACATCATAAGGTGCAGAGTATTTTCTGTTTGAGCAAAGAACTCTAAATATGTAAAGGTGTGAAACATATGTGTTTGTGATGAGGAAACAGCATTATAACACAGATCAGAAAATAGTGTAATACAGGCTCTTTAGGAGCAAATTATGATCCACTCTCCACTTTATGCTCCTCTAACACATAACACACTTATAACACACTTATATAACACACTTTCCTCCAGCCTCCTCCTATTGGCCAGCTTCAGTTACAGTGAGTGACAGATTGATTTAACCAATCACTGTGAAGTGTGAACTCTCAGAAGACATAGATATCTTTCCAAGGGATTGTAAATGTGCCGGGTGACATTAGAAAGAAACTAAAGAAAATCATAATATACATTTTTTGTCATATTGCTCACCCCTATTACTGATCAAATTCTTAAACATGTTCTGAAGAGCCAAGACATGTTTCCACAAGTTTAAAGACAAATAAGATTTGGCAAAATTCAACAACAGCTGGTTGAGTGTTTTAACAGTACACACAAGAGTAATGAGTCAATTATTTAACAGTATTTTAGCGAAAACTAAAATATTTGAAGATACCTGTCAGACGCACCGTTCACTCCATATGTTGTTTTTGCGAATGAACAGGTGCAAAGTGATAGGCCTGAACGCTTTGAGTGGGAGACTTGGGTGGGCACATTTGTGTGTATTCTGTCTGTAATTCCATGTGCTCTGTGTGTGTACTTTGTGTGTGTACTCAGGGGTGTAGCACCACAGTCTGGGCCCATGATACAAATCATGTTGGTGGGGCAGTATCAACAAAACTAAACCAGGTCTAAACCAGGACTAACACAAGACTCCTGGGTCTAAAGCAGGACTAACACAAGACTGCTGGGTCTAAACCAGGACTAGCCTGTCATGTTGGTGGGTGGCACTACATGTTGTCTATTTAAAAAGGTGCATTACAGTCTTTGTGAGGGGCCCCTGCCTGCACTGAGCCCTGGGTAAACAGAACCCTTTACCCCCCAGTCCAATGCCTCTGTGTGTATTTTGTGTGTTTACTTTATGTGTATACTTTGTGTGTGTACTTTTTGTGTGTGTACTTTGTGTGCGTCACTCGGAGAACATGAGCTGTGTAGAAGCCATTGAGGAGCTGTCTTGTTTTGCTCAGTGCTCCTCTGGGACCCTCTGTCAGTCACAGTTTTCTCACCGCCAACACCTGTCCCCCTGCTCCATCTTCTCTTTGTCTTTACCCTCTCCATCTGTTATTTTTCCCCATATAAATTGGATTTCCAGACTGGGGCTCTTCTTAAAATGTTTTTGAATGTTATAAGCGAGTATCACCGGCCAGTTAACTCAAATTAATAAGGAAATGTGTCCTGAAACAATTCTATGTGTGGGTGTGATGTTGGTTTACCCAATTACTGAAAAGTTTCTGGCTAAAAAGTTGCTCTCATTGCAATTCTGGGTAAAACCTATTGTCAGTAATTATAAATAAATATACTATTTCATACTAAGATTAGATACCCAGTTGAAGATATATCAGGGTTGAAGAAAACTACAAAGATGGACCCATAGACTACATATATAAATGGATATAGCTAACCCGCTCAATAGTAAATGACCATGGGCGGGGTTCTGACTCCATCCACTCTAGCTCCATTTGACTTTACATTGAAAACCGTCACTTCTCTCTTTGTAACTGCAGTGAGTCTTGTCTTTTGTTCTTAAAATATTTGTGTTAACCCTCTCTACATGATCCAGGTGTTTTTATTTTGCTATTTTGTCCTTAAAGCTCCAGATTCACTTCTATAACTGCTAGCATCATTGAGCTTCATTTGACTGGAGCTGAACGCTATGGATGACATCACACTTCCATAGTCCACTTCTTTATAAGTACTGGATCTGTCTTTGATAGATTTAGGCCTAAACATGATCTATTTAAGACCAAATGATGATATTAAAGAAAGTTGTGTTATTTTGTGATGAAAAATACATTCTGCTTTTATCACTACCACAAAATCAAACTTGAATATTGAGTCAGTATTTAAAGATGTCATGACAGCACTACTATGACCCTGCCCATATGCTTCCTGCAGTCATGGTAACAGTTCAACAGGGATGACATACTTCTCACTAATAGGACGTAGTATTTTATGTATATGATTTTTTGCAGTACATTTAGCTCCCCTGGAAATTGCATTGGCGTTGTACAGTCTCACTTTATGTCCGTTATATGAGCTTTCTCCGTAGATGGACTGTCATTACATTTATTTATCATGCATGTCAGCCTGTGATAACATACTTGGACAGGCCTGTAGCGTCCATAAAAGATTCTAAATGCTTTCGCGACACATTTGCATGATGTTGTCAGTACATACGGCCTCTCTATCCGGACTAGAGTTGGTCCATAAACCACAGTTAGACGCTGTTTGACTAGTCTCCTCTATCTGATGTGTGTTTGTTCATTTGTGGCTCAGTCTCTTTCAGGTGATGGTACAATAGGAAAGCTGCTTTGTCTCCTTGTGTGCAGATGAATATCGTTTTATGGGCTTTATCGTTTCAGTGCAGAATGGATGTTGCAGACTGTGGTTTATAGCAGTTTTAACCATGGTCGAGGGCGTGTGTCACTCTGCAAAACAAGAAAATCAGAATTATATGAGTTTCCATTTATGTGTAACAAGGTAAACCTACAAAACTGAGATCAATGTTGTGAAGTAACTAGTGTTTGAACTGAACTGAATCCTTTAAACAAATGAAATGTATAATATTGGCTTAAAGGTGGAATGTTTCCCACCTGATGTCTCCATGTAAATATAATGTTCCACAATATACGTGTAGATTAAACCTACTTATCACATGGGAGACAAGCAGGTGACAGCACGACGCTATAGTTATAGGTCAGATTTGTGGAGAGTCGCCCCTATTTACAGAAGGAATTATTGTATTATTGCTTTAGTTAAGTAAAAAAATAAATAATGGAAATGTTTTAAGTCATATTGTGACAAAGCAATTGACAAGAAGGTGGTGGACCAGAAAACTTCTGCAGTGTACCTGTAAAAAGACTTATCTTTGACTAGGATCTCTTTGTCCAGAAATATTTGGACAGTGACACAAGTTTTGTTATTTTAGTTGTTTATGAAAACTTATTCAGGATCAATCAATGTGGGCTTAAAGTGCAGACTCTCAGCTGTAATTTATGAGTATTCACATCCAAATTGGAGAAAGGGTTTAGGGTTTACAGCTCTTTAATACATAACCACCTATTTTTCAAGGGATCAAAAGTAATTGGACAATTGACTCAGAAGGCTGCAATAAAAAAAACAAATAAATAAATAACAAGGCTGCATGTGCTCTTCCCTTGTTAACCTGTCATCAACGAAGCAGAGAAAAGGTCTGGAGTTGATTCCAGGTGTGGCGTTTGCATTTGGAAACTGTCGCTGTGTTGCTCCTTTGACCACGCAACATGTGGTCAAAGGAGCTAAAACAGACCCTCCCAAGTCTTAAAAAAAGAAGAAATCCATCAGAGAGATCACAGAAATGTTAGGAGTGATCAAATCACTGGTGAGCTTGGGAACTCAAAAAGGCCTGGAGGTCCATGGAAGATGGTGAATGGTCACAGAATCCTTTCCATGGTGAAGAAAAACCCCTCACAACATCCACTCAAGTGAAGAACACTCTCCAGGGAGTAGATGTATCAGTATCTAAGTCTACCATAAAGAGAAGACTTCAGTAGAGTAAATGCAAAAGATTCATTACAAAGTCCAAATCATTAAAATAGAAAGGCCAGAATTGACTTTGCCAAAAAAAAAAAAAAAAAAAAATCAGAAGAAGCCAGCCCAGTTCTGGAACAGCATTCTTTGATTCTTTGGACAGATGAGACTAAGATCAACCTGTACCAAAATGATGGGAAGAAGAAACCTTGGAAAAGAATTTGAACATCTCATGATCCAAAGCTCCACATCTTCTGTAAAACATGGTGGAGGCAGTGTGATGCTTCCAATGCCTCTGGGTCACTTGTGTTGATGATGTGACAAAAGACAAAAGCACAAGAATGAATTCTGAAGTATTTAGGGATAAACTTTCTGCTCAGGTTCAAGCAAATGCAGCAAAGTTGACTGGACAACACTTCACAGTACAGATGGACAATGATCCAAAACATACTGTAAAAGCAACCCAGGAGTTTTTAAAGCAAAGAAGTGGAATATTCTGCAGTGGCCGAGTCAATCACCAGATCTCAGTCCAGTTGAGCATTTCACTTGCTCAAGACAAAACTTAAGGCAGAAAGATGCACAAACAGGCAACAACTGAAGACAGCTGCAGTAAAGGCAAAACATCATAAAGGAGGAAACCCAGTGTTTGGTGATGTCCAGGGGCTCCTGTCATTGCCTGCAAAGGATTCTCCAAAAACTATTGAAAAGTAACATTTTACAAAGGGTTATGTTAATTTGTCCAATTACTTCTGAGCCCATGAAATGAGGATTGTTTGTATAAAAATGGCTACAAATCCTACATATTTAATCATATATTTTTGTCCAACCCCTTGAATTAAACCTTAAAGTCTTCACTTCAATTCTATTGTAGTTGTTTAATTTCCAATCCAGTGTGGTGACATACAGAGAACAAATCATGAAGATTGTGTCACTGTCCAAATATTTCTGGGTCTAACTGTGTGTATGTATGTATGTATATGTCTGTGTGTATAGTTTTTTCTGTGATTAAAAATGCATAAAACATAATAATAATAATTTTGTCCTATTTGTCAAAGAGTGTCCTGGTGTCATGACTTTTACGCCTCTCTCTCTGTCTAACTGCTTTTTGTGATCAGCAGCCTTCGTTTTGCATGTTGTTTTGTTTGTATGTGATTGTGTACCTGTTTTCTGTGCCTTCTGAAAATCCCTCTTAAATAAAAACGATTAATGAATTGATGAGTAAAGTGTTATTTAATTGAAAGTGTTTGCAGATTAGTATTTTCCCATTTGTTTTGCCTGAATCTGTTGCAGTTCCAGATGATGGAAACACAGCTGTTCTATCTCTGGACTGCAGTTTGAATGCATATTTTATTTTGGGCATATTTGCCTCAAGCTTGAGTGGCACAATTTGCAATTCTATCTATAGTTTCTACATACATTATAAAGTGGACCTGACACACTGCCTTGACAGAATGGTGATTTTCCCTTGGTTTTCTCAAGGCGATCTTGGTGTGGTATTTCCAGGTTGTATTACTCATTTACTTTTTTTAGTTCAGATCAACCCTGCTGTTGTCAGGTGTTAAGTCCGTGCTTTCACTGATTTCAGTTTTTTTTTTATTTCACAGTATATTTTTAAACAAACTGTTAATTATAGGCTTGACAAATATCCAGATTTCACCAAATAGGCTGATTGTTAAAGTTCCTAGATAATGCAAAATTGATTCTTGTGATTCTTTTAGCCATGTTTTAGTGTCTCATCACTATTTTTTTTTGTTCACACATGCTTGAGTAATAATTAATCATTAGTCTGTCTGCATCTCCAAAGCTAATGCTCTGTTCCACCTTGTGATGTCACGAGGTGGTAGTTTTCAAGCTACCTTTGACCAATTGTTTAGTAGAGCTTTGCAGTTCCTGGGGTGATATTGTCCAAATGATCCTACAGAGTATTTTCTGTTTGAGTGAAGAACACAGCTTTAATATGCATGGTGTGTTAAATATGTGTGAATGAAATAAAACAAAACTCCATCTATATTTTTTGATGAGGAAACAATATTGTTGATCAGAAAATATGGGCCCTAAAAAGCCCCGTCAGTTCACAGTGCTCATATCCAAACAGGTCCACGCCTTCAGTGATTTCAGTTCTTTATTTCGCAATATATTTTTGAACAAACTGTTAATTATAATTACAGGGCTGAAAAAATATATACAGATTTCAGCAAATAGAGTGATTGTCAATAATACTGAGTGCTTTTTCTGCCAAAACCCATGCCACTGGAGTCCAGAGTATTAAATCATGTACCGAAATATTTGTGCTTTATTATGTGGCCATGAAGTTATTAAAGTATTGTGTAATTTTTCTGGTGGAGAGTCTATCCAATGGTTTTCTCCATGGAGATGTTATTGCTTTGTCTGGAATGTTTCACAGTATGATATTAAACCTTTCTATCGTCATGGAGATCAAACCAAATGAAGTTACAGGTCAGATCTGTGGAGAGGCAACCCCGTTCACAGTCAAAATGCATGGTTTTTCTAGAGGTTTTTGAGCTACCTGTAATAAATAAATGTAAGGTAGAGCTGTTTAATGTCATACTGTGCCCCTTTAAATTGCATTAAGTCTTGCATTTATTCAACTACATGCGTTAATAATAAAATATATTTAAAAGAGTGGTGTCACATCTCCACAACTCTAACCTGTAATTTGGCGAGCAAGTTTCCATGGAGATTTTTAAGTTTATGGCCATACTGTGGAACATTCTAGGTACATCTAGACGGAGACAAGCAGCTGTCGGACTTTCCACTGGACAATTTACACAGTGCATCTTTAATAGTGGACTGAACTACCTCTGACTTTTTGACAAGGAGAGACTTTACTTATTCCCAAGCCCAGATCCCCCTATGGTGAAGCCTTCTGACGTGGCTGCAGCCTTAGCCTGAGCTCCGAGCATAATCACGCTGCAACCTGGGATCTCCAATTTGTGGCTCCTTCCTGTACCCAACAAGCCCCTGACATCTTCTTGCTCTTCAGCCAAGCTCCGATCCAATTTTCCAGACCGCAATGGCAGCTCTGCACCGCGTCCTCCCACTCATTTTCCTGCAATAGAAAAACCCTCCTCTCCCAGATATGTATCCCAATGAGGAATCCATGTTTTTTGTGCGGCTTTATACCTTGATACCTAATCCCGCCCTGCAAAGTGTCAATAGAGATTACCTGCTCTGAAACACATGTGCAACACCTCTGTATGTAATGAGCTTTTCCAGTCGACCGCAGCCTTCAAAATTGCCATTATTTCCATGGTTACGGCAGGTCACGCTCTAGCTATTTAAAATCATGGCATGGTGCAAGACTTTCCAGGCGTTTCTCTCCATTGGATTACCTTAAAGAGGCAATTGCCATGTAAATTTGAAGTGTGGTAAGAATGATAATGTCATAGATGGCTCTCAAAAGATTTGATTTGACTCTGATGAGCTTAATCAGGAGACCATCAGGTAAAGGGCTGATGTTCCTGAGGTAATGAGACAGGCGTGCACTCTTTGTATTATTGTGATAAAAACGCGAGCTCCAAAGGACAAGTTTCGAGCTAACCTTTTGTGTGTGTGTTTTTTGGCTAAAGGGGAAGAGAAACAAGCCAGGAGTAGAGACAGCAGACACTCCAGACTCTGCACGTGGGCGAGGGGAGAAGAAAGCCATCAAGTAAGTGCCTGCTAACTAGTCAGGGGGCATCATAATCTGCTCATAATGAACTGCAATCGTTTGAGTCACTTCACCAAAAAATGATGGTCTATTTATTTTTGCAAAAGGACACATTAAAAAAGAAAACAGATTTATCAACAATCAAAGAGGAGTAAGTGGGATGATAATTATGGAGCAGTATTAAACCAATGGATCTGCCATTCATTCAATTACATTCCCTTTAATTGCTTAAAATACTAAAATATTACGATTGTGTTCTTATAAGTAGTTACAGTACAGACTATAGACCCAAGAAGGTAGAATGGAAGTTTACTGATACTTTGCAGATGGTGTTATCGCCATTCCCCGGGGGTGAGACGCTAACTGAAAGCACCACTCTGTCAGACGCTCAAGTTAGACTTAATCTGAGCTCTATTTGAATACAAAAAAAGTCTCACGCACATAAAATTACAGTCGCAAGCCAGCCAACGTTAACTAACAGTTTTCCAGTTAGTCACTCTCACCTTTTTGTTGAATATCAAACACCTAAACAGCACCAGGAATGCTCGTACTCCTCGTAAAAATCTGTTTTAACATCATTTTTTAAATTTTTTTATCTTAAAAGTTTTTTGTCCGTGTTTTCTAATATCTATTGTGTCTCCATGGTAACTCCTGAATATTCTGCCAACAGAAATAGATGTAGAATGCCCCCAGGGTAATGTCACTGCAAAGTATCAGTAGATCAGCCTATCCTCGCCATTTTGCTTATTATAACTATGTATATAAGGGTTAGTTGGCTTTAGCGCCAGGCTGATATAGTTCAGGGGTAATACAAAGGATTATATCTAACTATAATACTATATAATACTATAATACTATATAATACTTTCTATAGTTATTCTAAAAGAGTTAAACAAACAACAATTGGACATAAAAACATATTCTAAACATATAAATGTAGAAAGGTGCCACTTACTTCCTCTTTACCCCCAGGCTGAGAGCTGTAATCAGTATAGCCCCAATCTGCGTTATCGTATTTTACCTTAAATGCTTTTGGCTGAAGAGAAGTGTCCTCTTATCTTGCTGCTGCCAGGCCAGGCCTCCATGTTTGGCCTTTAGCTGATGCACTTCAAACTGATCTTGTAAATAAATTGGGGTTTGGAAATGTATTACCCTTTTTTTTTTTAAACTAACGTTTCTTGCAGATTAAAGTTGTGTTGTGATAAATTGAGGGTGTAGGGTCAGCAACAGAAATGTCAGCTTTGTAATGCTAATAACCTGCTCATCATTGTCTTCTTTAGCCTGCTGTTGTCTCTGCCTCTTTGCCAGTGTTGGTGTCCCCTTTGGTTCTGTGCACAGGTGGTTTGAGCTCTGTACTCTCTATGTGAATGTGAGATCTGACAGCTTCGTTTGAGCCTTTTCCTTCTCACTGGCCACAACACTTTACATTTCTGCTTTGACTGTTTCTCTGTGCACTGCTTCTCTCTCCTGTGGTCTCACTACTGCGTGCGACTTGAATGACTCTTCTGACTTTCTTCCTGCCTTGTGTTTTCCATGCATTTTCTGCTCATGCCCAGAATGGAGACCAGGCATCTTTCTATAATGTGTTTAACCAGTACTGCTGTGCTGTGTCACCTCCAGCTCACGCTGATGTATTCATTCGATTATGATTATTCCTCCTTTCTGTTCTTTCTCTTGCGTCTTTTCACCAGCAGCTTGCTTTCTGAAGAGCTTTTGTGAATGCCTCTTTTCCAGACTTTCCCTTTTGATTTGTAAACAAAACTTGTAAAATGCAAACAGCAGGTAGAATGTTTTGGAGTGTTGTGTCTAATGTCTAATGCTACAGTACCAGAGCCTCAGCCTGTGTCGTCCTGGTGGCTGGTCTGTTGCTCTCACCTGTTTCTCTCTTTGGTCACAGTGATCTAGACAGAGACTTTTGGAATAACAATGACAGCAGCACAGTGCAGCAGAGGTGGAGCTCCTATCCGCCCAAGGAGTTCGTACTAAACATTTCTCCCTATGCCCCCTATGGAGATCCTCGCCTCACACTCAAGTGAGTCTGGTCTGGTCTGGTAAGACACAATCCCACTGAGCAGGGCTGTACAGAGCAGGGGTGCATTTGAGCCAGCGACTACAGCTGCTCCTCCAACAAATAACTCTGACAGCCTGACAGCTAGTTAAATGCATCTTCCTCCATTATCTGGATTATTAACAAGTACATTTTGAATAAAGAAATTCAGAAGTGAAACTGGATGCGCAGAGTGCTCATATGTTATACTGTTACATAATGGATGTCCCATCAACTATTCTAATAACCACAACAATAACATGCCAGTCCATGCTCACTGCAGGGCACGGCCCTTATTCACGATTACTCATAATCTTGTGGAGCCAAGAAAATGTCACAGGCACACTTTAGCACATCCCAGCTCAGCTATGGCACTGTGGCTGTAGCGTGGAGCAGCTCAGACCCTGCGGGGTAGATCCTGCTCCCTTGCCACGCTCTCGCCACCTTTTAATGAACTGCCGCCTGCTCCTTACAGCCCTGCTGGTCCCACTAACTTCTAACCTCTAACCTCTCACCTCTCTCCCATGGGCTGTAACCATGGAGACGGACAACCCTCATATTTCCCTCCTTAAAGACTTAACCCTCTCTTTGTGTTTGTGTCCTCTTGTGTGTAGCGCGGGTGTGTTCTGGAGGGTTGACCGTTGCACACGGTGCAGTGTGCATGCGTGACAGTCTTGTAGCGTCTGCCTCATATAATATATATATAATATCTAATGTGTCATGGTATAATGCCAGCACTTGATCTGTGTCCATCATATTGAAAGATAAGGTGTTTTACTTGATGTGAGTCATTTTTTACTTACTGGGCACTTGAATCCAATAAAGCAGGAGCAAGGTCAAAGCTATCTGCTGCTGGCTCTGAGGCCTGTAAGCCCAGACACAGTGTGACCAGTGTGAGTCTGATAAACTGTCTAATAACTGCTCATGGAGTGCTGAGGGTGCCGGTTAAATTGCCTGGAGAAAGGCGGGCGCAGCGCTCTGTTTGTGAGTGCCATGGATATATGGATTACTGTCTGGAAACTCTGCCTTAAGATGATGGCTGCTGATCTGGGGAAATAAGACAAGTTGTTTTGAGAAGTCAATTTTTCATAGAACCCTCCAGATTGTCATTCATAAGCAACCATTTTCCTGTCCACTCCAGCACTGGCAAATAAATGGCCTTTATACAGTGAACACTCTTGTTATCAGAGGTGGCTAGATTTGAACATCACGTTTAAATAAAAAATAAACAGAAATGACCTCATGACTCCACCACATTCAAATCAGGACACCTGGGAAAACCTTTCCTATCCAGATCAGCAGCTTTCAGTTTCTTATTAAACACTGGGCCTCATTTATCTAAAGGATCAACATACTTTATTAATGAATACCCTTAAAGAGAAACAATGCTTAAAAAGTCAAGTTAACTAATCCTTAAATCAAAACATAGTGGAGAATTCTGTGAGTAAGCTGTACATTTTATCCAACAGATAGGTGGAGTTTGTAAACCCTTGTAAATAATCCATATAAGTTACGCCCTTTCCATTGGGGCTCCCTCTGGTTCTTAGTTCACCTTGTGGCTGCTCGATAAATGAGGCCCGTGTCTCCAGTGTTGACCGTTGCTCCTGCAGTGTCATCTGTGCTGTTGTTGTGATTGATGACTTATCCAAATGTACTGTCAGGTCAATTGGTCAGGATTAAATACGAGAGGTGACCTTCAGAAGCACCTTTCGACGAAGCCCTTTTTATCTGGCCAATCGTGCGCTCAAACAGTGTCATGTGAGTCCTGTCACTCCACAGCACTGTTGTGCATATCAATGCAGCCTGCTCATGTCACCAGAGGGCACTACTGTGCTTTGGTTTGGCTGTGTTCAAACTCACATTTCAAGCACTTTTGGGAAGGACTTAAGTGTGACTGGTCATTAATATAGGCAGTGTCAGATTGCCTATTTGACTTTAACTACTATAACCCGTCATATTATCATTTCACTGCTACTGACTCTAATAGGTGAGCACATCTTGACTTATGGCATCTAAAAATAGAAAGTCATCAACGCTTTACAGGGCATTTAACTTAGTGTCACTCTGGAGGTCTTTCAGAAGGAATTGAATATTTGTTCCAAGCTTATGCCCCCCCACCAAACTCTACTTAGTCACTTCTTACTGGTTTTCCATCCTGTGCGGGCTCTGCTATATTTTAACCCTTATATATCCAGAATGTCTTGACTCCACTGGTTTGCGGCTTTTGTTATCTGAGCCTGCTCTGCCTCACCTCCGTGTGGTCACATTGGTGTTTTTGTATTTATTGTTCTGTTTCCTGACATTTTGTGGTCTCTTTCTACTGTCTCTCTTTTTCCTGTGCTCCTGGGGTGCCCTGTGTTTCTCAGTGGGGCGGTGTCGGGGGGTCAGAAGGGGGCAGCGACGGGGCATGGGGATGATGGGGTGGGTCCTTATCGCAGCGACAGTGTGAGAAGCATGTCCGAGGGGCCCAAGGTCGGGAGGTGGCAAAGTGTTCACGGAGAGAGAGTCCGACCAAACAAGTGAGTATGGGCAATACAATATGTCCACAGCACTGGTAACAGCAGTAGCATCAGCAACACTCAATAATATAACAAGTCTTGGTGGCACTCATGGATTCTTACTTCAAAAAGAGCCACCTTAACAAGTTTCTCTGTGAGGTAAAAGCATTATACTTTTTTGTCACTAAAGATTTCGTAACATGAAGCATACAGTTTGGTAATTAGTGATTAGGCGGTTTAAGATAGAAAAGGTTTCAGTGGTAGTTCTTCTGGATGATGTTTTTGAAATCGAGATGTTTCACTTTTACCCAGAAGTCATTTTTAACCTGCGTTGTAGAACAATAGAGTAGAACTACTAGAAACTAGGCAAACAGGTAAACAATATAAATTCTAGCTTTTCAGTCTAGAGTCTTCCAGATGTCAGTCAGAACGTTTAAAACCTTTTCTACCTTGGATCACTTCTGGAAGAAGAATTGCATTACTTTATAGTAGATAGACTCTCATTATAATAGGTCATTGATCAGCTGAAACACACTGTGATAGGTGCTATCTAGATGCTGAAGCTTCATCCAGCCACTTGAAATTACTCTCTTATGTCTAAACCTTTTTCGATTAGAAATCCCAACATCCCCTGTGTGGAGCAGATGCATTATTTAACAAAGCAGATATGTGTGGTAAAGTCAAAGCAAACACTCTGATAGTAGAACTGAACCTGTAGCTTAGACCAGTTTTGAGTGTGTGGCCTTGGTGTCAGTGTCTGCACAAGCACCAGTCGAAGTGTGATAAACGGTGAACTTGTGAGCCTGTAACTAAAGCCTTATTGCACCTCCAGCTCACGCCGCCACTCCAGCTGCACACAAAAAGCCAACTGCAAAAACTGATTTATTTATGCACTGCCTCAAGTGTAGTTTAAAGAAATGTAACAGAAATAGTCTGTTTTCTCTTGCTGAGTGAAAGAATGCATCACCGCCTGCTTGCCGGCCACCTTCTGATTAACATTTAAGCAATTATGTGGAACACAGTTTTGTGGTTTACGATCTATACTGAGTGCGAGGTAAACGAGGTGGTTCATTTTCAACTCCGGGTGAATTTTTGCACCTTCTTTAGCACCTCTCACATGTGATTTCTTCCTCCATATCACATTTACGATCATCACTACCTCACTCCTCTTTCTCTCCTCTTTCTTTTTTGCCCCGTCTATAATTGGAATCTATTTCAGGCTGTTCTAAGTGTCTCATGTGTGCGTTGTCTCACACCCCATTTTGCCTCTCCTCCATCATCACCCTGTCTCTCTCTTCCTATCTCCATCTTTCTCTGCAAACTGTTCATGTGTTTATGTTTCTGAACACCTTACATCCTTCTTTAAACATACCACATATCTGGCTGAAAACATTACATCATAGTGTTCAAGGATAGAGTGATGCAAAGGGAGGAAAGCTGCACTTAACAGAAGCTCTCTCATGACCCAATTCTCTAAGTCTGGGTTACTCTGTGGACGCTTGGAACAGAATATATTTAGAGATGAGCGAAAATAAAAAAAACAACCAGCAGTCAAGTTCCCACGAATGCAAGTATGTCAGGCTTTATGCACCCACAAACTTGATCAAAAAGACACAGTTTCTTACAAAGGGGAGTGGAGGAAGGGAGGGAGGAGAAGGACTTGGTTGGCTGTCGAGCTGTCTCCGGAGAGGTGCCATGTGTTTAAAAGAGTAAGAGAGAAATGAGGCGATTCTGTCAGACATGGGAACTGACAGGTCTCCGCGATGGGCATCTCTAAGAAAACAATGTCAGGTAGAACAGGGAGCGGCAAGACTAAGGCAGCTAAACCTCGAAGTCACGTAATCCGGACTGTCAACCTTCGACCTTTGCCCCCGCGAAAATCTCAGGGCCAAGCTCGGAAACCGCAGCAGAGGGGACAGGCCGGTAGTGCGAGCCCAACCCATGAGCAATACACGGGACATAGTGACCACCAAGACTGCACCGTCTACTGTTACTTCTGCTACTGCTGCTACTGCTGTTGTGTCACAGTGCTGTCTGTCTGTCTCTTCTCGCTCCTGTCTCCCACTCCAAACCAAACCTCCTCTTCTCTGCCGTCTACTACTTCATGTCCGGACTCTTGTTTTAACTTGAGCTCTCCCCCAGTGCCGCCATGTTTGATCTCACCAGATTCTTTGTCTTTTCCGGGGTCTCCTGAACGCGCCATCACCGCGGATGCGCTTCCACCACCGCCCTCTTCGTCGTTGGTGTCTCTGCGTCACCCTTTCCTCTGCCGACCCCGGCTCTCCGCACGATCCCTGTCCTCCTTGCTCCTGTGCCCCCCCAGTTTCGGTGATCAGGTTTTGTCCTATACTTCGACGTTAGATCACATCCCCACTCGACCCAGGACTCTCCTTCGCCAGCAAAGCC
>KN506901.1:30501-45506 GCA_000787155.1 Scartelaos histophorus
CCCCGGCAGCTGGGACTATGTCATGGACCAGATTCGAAACAGAGGACTTGATGTCAAATCCTTCATGTGAGTTGGTTTAACTTTTATTTATTTACTTACTTATTTATTTATCTCAAAGTACGAAAGTTTACCTGCCACTGTCAATGATTGTTCTGTCGTTGCGTCATGTTATGTGGGTCCAGGGAAGGATATTAAATGTATGCATTATTACTGCAGGCATATTGTGAGCCTAATTAACGTATAGTTTAATTAATGCGTTACCATACTTCGAAACTGTCAGCAAGTTAGATGCCCGTAATACTTGTTGTCTGGCATAGCGTGATAAAGCGTAGCTAAATAATGATGCCAGAGGTTGCATTATATAAGGGCCTTAATCTCCAATTACTTTGTTTAATACAGCTGAGCTTATTAATGTAAATAACCTGTTGTTTTATTGTGGGGGAGATGGATCAGGGCTGTAGACATTGATAGTCTTATGGGATATTAGCAAGATTGATTTTGTTTATTAACTGCCATTAGAGATAGGATTTCAAATAGACTTTATATCATAATCTCATTTAAAGATGAATAAATTAAATATGTGTGATAGAGAGATTAGTTCTTGGTGGAGTGATTGACTCTTTTCCCCCATTTTAAAGCGAATGACATCACCCGTCTCAAATATGGCACTGAAAGAGGAACATATTGCGGCTATTTCTGTCCCATTTTGTAATAAATTGCTTAATGTTTACGGTGCATGCTCCACTAAGCAGTAACATCTGTTCTGACGGTATTCGGCCTGTCTTCTTCAATTGTTTTAATGCTTTGAGCTAGTATAGTCCCTGCTAGTTTTCCAGTATTCATGAGCTGGTGTCACGAGAAGTCACAATGCATTTTACAAATCCATTGCCATCCCACTCAATTATGTGAAGCAATTTCTGAACCTGTCTTGTGAATGACTGCTAAATATCAGGTTTATGGGGCTTAATGTAGTTTAATCCATAATTCATGAGTATTTGTGACTAAAATTGCACTTTTCTCAGTTTTCTCTCTCGGCTTAACTTGCTTCTACAGCGTGTATGCTCTGGCTGGTCCAGCTGGAGCAGGGTTAATCATCTGTGTGTGGATTTGAGTTAACCCTGAAGCATTGATCTTATGTCACCAGTGCCATTACGTTCAGTGCTTTTCGTTACTGGGGGCAGAAGAAGAGAGGGCAAATAAATGTGAGAAAGGACAAAGGCAACATGTGTTTCATTTGCCTCCGGACTTCACCTTCAACATCAAAATGTGTTGCTTTTTCCTGAGGATTTTGAACACGCTATAGTTATATTTACAGATATATAAAATGTTAAAGGTCATATATTACACAAAATGGACTCTTGTGAGCCTTGAGCCATGCTATATGTCAGGGGTGTCAAACTCATTTGGTCCGGGGGCCATATCCAACCTACTTCGATCCCAAAGGGGCCGGATCAGAAAACTTGTGGCATATATTCCTCAAAAATAGCAATAAGTCCAAATATTTGTAGAGATAAATGCAAATCTATGTAATAGATTTTGATTAATCAGTTAATTAAATTATAACTTTTTATGATTTTAGAGCAAATTCCTCCAGATTTTCCCAAAAGATTCATTGTGTTGTTATTATTAGTTAGACTAATAAAAAGTGTATTTTGTCTTGTAGGAACATTTCTGATTATGTTACTGTGTCATGAGAGACAGTTAAAGGATTCAAGACAACAACAAAATGCTTCTTAAAGCTATAGTCAAATATACAGGCTGAATACAGTCACAGTCACACCGACGGCTGTGAACTTACATGAACAGAGGACAGTGAGTTCCACGCTGTGTCCAGACAGTCCGCGGTGCGTCCGAACAGTCCATGGTGCGTCCGGACAGTCCATGGTGCGTCCGGACAGTCCGCGGTGCCTCGCGCCCGTACAGTCCACGGTGCCGATGCTTCAGTGATGTGTCTGGAGTATTTTGACCCAGGGCTGCGTTGTGTTCTCAATTATTGGTTCCGCCGCTCTTTATTTAGGCTATGTTATTGAACCGTCTACATCAGCTTTTCGCTTCCTGGACATTTTGGGATCATTATTTATTTCTCAATTCCACTCCTTAGCATTAATGTGTGTTCACTGCCGTGGGTATCATAGTCGACAGACATTGTGGGAAATGCAGTTTTTGGTCAAAGCTTTTGACCTATTTATTTTTAGACACTCAGACCTTTTAAGCTCTCGCGGGCCACATAAAATGACATGGCGGGCCACATTTGGCCCGGGGGCCTTGAGTTTGCCACATATGCTATATGTTTTTACTTTATCAAAAACATAGCCAGAGTTGTGTTTTGTTTCATTCACACATGTTTGAGTAATCTTGCATTATTAATCTGTCTACATCACCAAAGCTCAAAATGCTCCGTTTCATCTTGTGATGTCATGAAGTGGTAGTTTTCAAGTTAACAGCTCCTTTTGTTCAGTAGCAGTCCCAGGGCCGAAATTATTCTAATGATTCTAGTGAAGGTGTATGGAGCACTTCCTGTATTACCACATGACATTACAAGGTGCAGTGTTTTCTGATTTGAGAGAGTTTGAGTTTTTGATGAATAAAGATTTATAACATTATAACATTGATCAGAAATGGCTGATGTCGCATATCATTGTAGGTGAAAGGTCAGAAAAGCTACAGAGTGAACCTTTAAGCATCTAATTGAGTTAACTGGCACCGTTTTAGTAAGATGTTAATATGCCGTACCGGGACATTCCAGACAAAGCAACAACATCTCCACAGAGAAGATGGCAGACACTCCACCAGAAAAGTTACATAGTGCAACTTTAATACACTGCAATCCTTTTTTTTTACTCATATCTTTCCTCTTTTAAAAATTCTCCCAGTATTTAACGGCATACAATGACTAAAATGCCCATGGCTCAGTATATGCACATGCAGATGCCAAGGTCACTGGGTGTATAGAGCTCATTATACCTTATATTGGAGCAGTTACAGCCCTCATCACTACATACACTGGATTGGGGTCAGTGTTGTGGTTTTGCAGCTTGTTTGATTGATGATGGTCTCTTTAGTAACAGGCAAGAGCCGCTGTTGGAGTCTGTACATTTTTATTTTGGCTGCAACTGCCACACGTGTCCAGCATTGTCAATGAAGAAATGCCACACCTTATAGTTTGGATAAGATTGATCATTTATTTTTTTTATTTTTTTCTTCCATATTGCATTCAATAATTCATCACTGTGTGTAACCATTTTTATTTTTGCTACCTCATTTTATGCTATTTTCTTGACTACTTGTATGATATAATGCTGTTTCCTCAATATAAACATAGTTGGAGTTGTGTTTTGTTTCATTAACACACAAATCCTGTATATTAAGGCTGGGTTCTTCTCTCAAACAGAAAACACTAAACCTCACGATATCATGCTCCACTTCGTGATGTCATGTGGTAATACAGAAAGTGCTCCACTGTGTTTTTAAACCCCATATACCTCCACAAAATCATGTGGAAATTTGCAGACCTGGATTTGAATTCTCCACTAAACAAAAAATAAAAGCTGTTAACATGAAAACTACTACTTCATGACATCATAAGGTGAAACAGGGCATTTTGAGTTTTGTAGACAGACTAATAAGTTGCTTAAACATGTGTACATAATGACGAATAACATTATAACATGGCTAAAAGCTAAAAAGAGTCAATTTTGCATCATATGGCGGTTTAATGTACCTGTGTATTGATTGACTCATATTCTTGTGCTTGAAAGACCAATGTAAGAGGTATTATAGGAGAACAGATCCCGTATTAAAGCTATGGCCGTAAGCTTTTATACTGTAGGAGAGAACCTATATTGGAAGTGTTATGGTGGAAATTACCTAACAGGCTTCATCGCGCACCTTGAAAAGCTTTTATGTGCCTTGTATTCAGGAGATGAAATTGTGAAGTTTAGCCGCTATCTTCCCCCTCCCGGTGTCATATTTTATAGCTATGGCAGGTAGCGCAGTGAGAGGCTTAAGGCTATAAGAAAAAAAGGAGGTGTGGGCGACAGGAAGTAGAGAATCCAAAGTCTGGGATGGGGATTGGGGTGCAGGGTACAGGGGATAAGGAGCAGAGGGGAGATCAGATTTGACGAGGGAGCAATGACCCAGAAAGTGACTGCACACACACACACACACACACGGAGCACCTCTAGATACTGTCACTCAAATAGAAACAATTAGTCTAGATCTCTATAATCAGGCGTAATTAAATCTCAAGCCTGGATGGAGACGGTACAGTGGTGTATAGGAATAAAAACACTAAATAACTTGATAATAAACAAAAGCGCTTTGAAGAGTGGAGCTGAATATGTGGAGCTGAATATCATGTTCATTAGAGCTGACTGGCTAATCAACTTAATCATTTGTTTTGTGTAAAGTGAACAGAGCCACCTGTTCATTAAAACGTCTTATATTAATCTGGCCTTTCAGTTCAAGTGCTTTTCTTTGATAATATCCTTCCCTGGACAAGAGCTTTGCTGGGGTCCTGATGCTTTTCGTTCTATGTGTCCTCACCTTAAATGACCTGTCTCTTCTTCTCTCCCCCTGCACCACACCTCCTTTATACTTTTGGTTTTGTCAATCTCGATTCTATTTTGTTACGTTTTTTTGTTTTTTTACGTTTTTTGTGGGGACCAGTGAAGGGAAGCTGGTGGTCCTGGCTTTGGCCATAGGTGTGGCTGAGCAAGATGACTTTGCCAATATCCCTGACCTGCAGGAAACGACGCAGGCTCCGCCCCCGCCCCCAGCAGCCAATCAGGAGCCGCCTCCTGAGAAGAGGTACCAGAGAAGTTAGAGATCGGTGTGTGTGTGTGTGTGTGTGTGTGTGTGTGTGTGTGTGCGCGCGTGTGTGTGTGTGTGTGTGTAAGGGGAGTAAGAATGGGGATGTCTACTTTGAAAAGCTAGAGAGAGGATATAATGCTAATAGGAATTGTTGTAAATCAGTAGTGGTGGAAAGTACTTTTACTTTGTGTTTTTTACATGAATCACATTTAATAAATTTAGATTTATTTTTAATTCTATTACATTTTAACTGCGCTGAAATAAAAGTTGAACATTTTTAGCAAGCTTTAACATATATATAAAAAACTTACTTTGCCAAATGTTTAAAAAGCCGTCAAAAGGCTCTTTTGGTTGAGTGCATCAAATTGAAGGCAAAATTTCAACTTTGACAAGAAAATAAATTAACATGTAGCTTTGAAATAAAAAAAAATGTAATATTAAGTCTTCATCAAAATAACTTTCAAAAGCAGACAGACCTTTTTAATTTGAATTTAATTATGTTGAAAATAGGCCCTTGCCGTTTAACTATTAATTGAGTGCAGTATTGCAGTGTAGCACAGTGTGTAGCACCACTGTGAAGAAGTAATGGGCTCTTCCATTTGTTTTGCTCTCATCGTTTTCCCTAACATGCCCAAAAATTAACATTCAAATATTCCCTCATCTCACTTCCCCGCTCCCTGCCATTTCAATGTCATCCCATCAGCCTGCCCCTGTATCCACTGACAGAGACCTCCCATTGGCATTTGTTGTGTTTTCTTTGTGCCTCCTCACTTTGATTATCCACCCTTCGCTTGTGTATGTGTCCGTTTTCTCCACTAACTCATTAGCCGCCTTCAATCACTATCTGCTGCTTTAAGAGTCCCGTCTCTCTCCTCCAACTCCACCGGGGACAGAGAGAGCATCCTCATTATTCCACAACATGTTAGTCACTTACATAAACGCGGCTAAAAATAAACCGATTCTTCGCCAGCCACCTCACACTCTACAAGCCAAAACACATCCACTGATCTAAAAAGGATGCTCCACTTTTGTCCCTTGAATTTTCGAAAATAATTGGTTCGCTCAAAAAGTGGAACAAATGGCCAACAAGCCTTTCTCCTTAAAGAATTGAGAGATAGTTCCAGTCACAGTGGCGTCCTGGTGAGTTCAGTATGATATCTGTATGCAGTTTTTATGCAGAGAGAGTCAGTCTGGTCACCACGCCTTCTGTTGTGCCTCGAGCCAGACTTGTTTATTTCTTGGGATGCACTGATACAATAGTGTTATTAGACACTGGCGTCAATATTGCACATTTTGGTGGATTGATATTGGCTTCCAAGATATCAGTCCAACCGTTATCCTATTTTAGTGCATGCATTGGTGTAATAAGGTGATTTATTAGCTAATGTTGGCCCCAAACATGTCATGATATTAAACTTTATTGCAGTGAAATACATGTGAAATGAAGGAGAGTTTAGTGTTTAGAGTTTAGTGCATCAACTCAATGATTTGCATTCAGTCCCTTGTGATATAAGCAACTATACTTCGATCAGGATGGACCGTGAATGTCCTTGATTGGCGAACCCACTTGTCACTCATGCACATCTGAAAACAGCGAGATTCATGGTGACCAGACTCACATCTTCAAGTATTAGAGAAGTGCATACTCTCGATCCCAAGTCCTCATACCGGTCCACCCTTAGGCAGATGAGACACACTCGATTTCCTCCACTTTCCAATTAACGCCATTTTTAAAACCCCATTTTGATTCTCTAGCAAATCGCGCACAATCAGTCGATACTTTATGCGTTGCACATCTTAAAGCAAAACGACAGCAGAGGTTGAACAATTTATGGTTTACTCGTCACGCCAATTATTCCTCATTCGTCAGTGCTTCATTGATTTGACACATGCTTTCAGACTGGAGCTGGGTGAGGTGCAGATGGCGAGCGTGCGGCTGTTGACAGTACACAGCTGCGGGAGAGGCAAAGCGGCTCACGCACTGTAAGAGCAGACACGACGGCAAGCTGTTGTTGTGTCTTAACATTAAAACACACTATTTTAGTAACAACAATAAGTCTTGGTTCTAGGCAATGATATAAATGGATCTGAAGTGACTATTCAGAAGCGGACGTCAAAAATTGGTCGAATTAAAAAAATATATTACCGTCACAATTGAACCTGGGTGGTGTTAGCACTGACTGATGGTTTTCTGCATGTGCCGGGGGTTATGTAGTGATGATTCAGATCAGATAGAGGCATTTTAGAATTCAAATAACTGGATTTCAGCATTGAAACTGGCAACCCAAATGAAAGGCTCATGGGAGGCTTCTTCTGTCTTATTGGGTAATTGTCTTGAGAACCAAAACACCAAATCATAGGATAAATAACTCGGCAATCGTGTCAATCCTGCATTACTATATTTGATTTGGACACTTGCAGGGGGACACAGATTGGTCACGTTTATGAAAACTAAAGGTGTATAACTTTTGTGGCAGAGGGTCTGTCAAATGCTTTTCTCCATGGACTGGTCAGATCTGTGGTGAGGCAACTCCGCTCACTGTCAGAATGCCTTTTTCACATATTTTTGAGCAGTAACATCACCTGTAACTGAGTAAATGTAAGGTAAAGCTGTTTAATGTCAAACTGTGGAACATTCCAAGTGGCGACATATCCACAGAAACAAGCAGATGACAGACCCCCAACCAAAAAGTTACATAGTGCAAAGATCTTATATGGTGGCTTTAAGGAGGAATAATTCTGTATATAAACTTAAAAGTATTTCAGTCAATCCTACTAAAATTGCCTTTCACCAAAAGAAAAATGATCCTTTGTAAATTTTTGCTCTTTTAGCTTTTGCCTTAAAGCTTACAATGGCCTTTTCTCAAATACAACGCTGCAACAGAATGTATCAAACAAGCTCAATACTCAGACTCTCTTTAGTACAAAGTGTTCTTCAAATGTGAAAGAATTTTCCCCAGAAGCAGAGTGTAGTTTACCGAACATTACAATAGCCTTTCCTTTTGTATTCACCTGTAAACCAACCTTAAATGGCGTATAAAATATGTAATAGATAAATAAACAGTGCAGTTTGCTCTGGAGGATTGGTATTTTCTACATTAACCTAAGCTCCGTTTGACTGCCAGCTCCATGTCTGAAATAAGAACAATGGAAATTTAAAGATGAATGACTTTGGGAGTCATTTAGCCTGTAATTCATGGGCACTTTGATTACCTGAAGTGTATGAACATTATCACATTCAGTGCTAAACATAGAAACTCTTCCTGCAGTTAGGAACAAAAAGAGAAAATTGATTTGGGTCAGAAGAAAGTTACAGATTATAAAAAGTTTGGAGAATGGCAACATTATGGGGTTTATGGCACAGAGTTTCCACCTTTTTATTGACTCATCATTATATAGAGTTCTTGTTATGGGCTGTAGATCCAGTGTAGCTCATGACATCAAAATTATGTGGAAATCAGTCAAAATGGTCAAACTCCTTGTGAGAATACGAAATACTTTTGAGCTTAAAGTTCACAAGAGTCAATTTTGCGTAATATAGGACCAATTTCTAGCTCTTTTTTAAATCGATGCTAAAAATAGAAGCCCCTCCCAGAGTGAATTAGGGATGCAAGGTGTACGCTATAGCTGGGAGTATATCATTCCCTGCGGTGTTAGTGCTGACTTCACAGATGTCTGGCCATGATTTAATCCATCAGCCTGTTGGCATATAGCTCTTTGTGAATGGGACTCTCGCGCTTTGCTTAAGGTCGGAGACAAAGCCGCACCACCATCCATCTCGGACACGGCTCCCCTCTTCTCCTCTTCGTATGCCCATATCATTCTTATGTGTTTGTGTGTCCCCCATATGAAAGAATCCATCATTTTCATGCCGTCACCTCTCACACACGAGCCCATGAAACAGCACAGTTAAAACCAGCGACACGTCAGCCCAGAACGAACTTTGACAAACATTATGCCTTAATGGGCGAGCGCGTTTAAGTCCAGAATAAAAAATGTCCCCAAAAGATTAGGGGGTGATGCTGCAGAATACAGACTACGAAGAGTTATAGCGCGGCAGTAAAAGATAAAAGAAAAGACGACTAATATGATTTTGATCTATAAATAGCCAAGTGTTTTTGTCATCCTTACAGTGCAGTGTAAGTGTAGGCATATGGTATTTATTTCTTCATTAAAAGGCTTAAAGATGCACTGTGCAACATGTTTACTGGAGGGTCTGTCCAGTGCTCGTCTCCATGGAGATATGCATAAAATGTTCCACGGTATAGCCATAGACTTATGATCCCCATGGCCACTTGCAAGCCAAATTATAGTTTAGATTTGTTTTTGAAGATATTTTTGAACAATAAATAACATGTGTAGTTGAATAAATGCAAGGCAGATTTGTTTAATATCATACTGTGGATAATTAAAATCAAAGCATTAACATCTCCATGGAGACAGGGCGTGGGCCCCTTCCCGAAAAATGACATAGTGCACCTGTAATTGTTCAGTGCTAAATTGTCAGATAGGTCCTGTGTATTAAAAATAGGTGCTGTACATAATATAAGCGAAACTATCACTATTGCGGCTACTTTAACTAAAAAAAACAAAACAATTAAGTTATTGAAAATGCAGTGTGTTTATTTAATTAGTATGTGAACGACTGAGTACATTATTAGTTGGTTGGTTGAGTCTCTGTGACCTATAGCACACACAGACTGTACATGGTTGCCGTAGGTGACGAGAAGGTGTGAGCGTGTGATGTTCCCTGACCTTGTGTGCGATCAGTGGATAAAAGTGTGGTCATTTGTTTATGAAGTCAGACGACAGCAGCACACTGACAATCTCACCGGCTTTTCAGACCAAGGGCATGCACTTTGTGATGATGCCACAGGGAGAGATGTGATCACCATTCAATATCACTGCACATTGAAAATCACTGGAACAGGAAGGGCATCCAGGTTAAAACCCTACAGAATTATTATACTGCTGTCCCTAAACAAGTGAGCCATATACTAGTACAATATGTAGACTGTCAGGATTCATATTTGGCTCTGCTCATCAGGTTAGATCTGTTGCACATAACAGTTATTGATTATAACATTATGTGGGAACATTTTGAACATGACAATAGCTGAAGCATGCCTCAAAAAGCAACTGTAATCTGATGTGCAATAAACTAAAGAGAGAAATGATTTGCTCTGAGCCTGGCTCCAGACTTGCATTCAAATAGAGAGCCAAGGTCTTCCTGGCTAGGCTCCCTATAGAACACTTCATTAGGTGGTCTAAGTGCCATGCTATCACATAATTGGCCCAGAACACAACTCTGTGAGTGTATGTGTACTGTAGGTTCTCCTTGAGTGTTGCTATAAAGAGAATCCATGTCCCAAGAGCTTTGAATGTAGATCTCTCCCTGAGCGACAGTCACATACACCAATCACAGCTCAGCTCTCCAAAAAGGCGGGCCATAGCACATTCTTATGCCACATTAACATTCAATCCACTTGCCTGTGGTCCTTCAATTATTCATCCATGCGTGTTACATCATTTTTGTTGGGCAGCGCAGTCTTGTTTTAGAATGCCTCTTTGGGATATTAATAGATCCAGATGTATATTGCTTAGGCTCAGAGATGTGCTGCACTCAGAGAGGAGCTGGCTGCCAGAGACCGTCTGTTAATTGCAGAGTGGACTTTATAAAATTGCTGGATAATTTATGAGTTTATTACATTGCTTAACCTGACAGAAAAACCCAAGACAAACCTAGTAGATGGTGGTTATGACCTTTTTATGCAAATCACTAAATATTTGTCTGTATTTAACATCGCCATTAGCCCTAACCACATCAGTTTCACAATTTTTCATTAAATCTACATTATAGGTCAAATCCAGGTCACGTTTGTGTGAAATGGATTGTTATTGGTTAGGCCTTTGTAATATTTAAACTATAAATACATGTATTCTTGGCATTCAGGGGCTTGTCATCTATAATGTTTGTACATAAACATGTAAATTGATTATGTTCTGCCTCGCTGGTCTGACACACTATTTCTCTTGTGAGGGGGGCTTTGGGCCCGACTAATCAGCTGTGTTCAAGGGATCCAGTTAAGACTGAGTCCCCAAGGCCCTGATTCTCCCTGCGGCCATCATCGCGACATCACAGGGGGGAGAAGAGTGCAGAGATACACATGCACTACATACTAAGAGAGGGTAGACAGCATTGGAGCAGCTGAAAGAAGCACCAATAGGACTATAGAGAGAAGACTTATACCCACACATGTATAAGTCTGGAGATGAAGAAAGGTCCAGATCCATCTTCTCCACAGAATGCAAAGTCCTGTTATTCTGAGCTACACTGCTCTAGTAAACAGATATACTGTAGGTAACAGCTGAAGAGTCACATTTTACAAGGGTTTTACATAAGACATGTTTCATAACCACTTTTAATGCCTTCGATTGTGCTTGGTTTTAACAAGAGCAGGATTACATCAGTAAATATAGTTCGATGTTGTCATGAACTTTTGTTTTGATCAAGATGTGTTTTACAGGATTCTGACATTTGAAAAAAAAACCCCAAAAAAAAAAAAAGTTTCTATCCAATGAGAGATATAATTTAAATTAATTACGAATTAACCACTGAATTTATAGTGCCTTTCAAATTACCCAATGCACATTGGTGCACTTTTCATTCACTCTTCACTTGGTAGTGGTAAGATTCTATTGCAGCCACAGCTGTGCTGGGGCAGACTAAGAGAAGTGAGTCTGCCACCATCACTCATGCACACACCACAGTCACACTGGGCTATGAGGGTGAAGTGCCTTGTCTAGAGACATAATAACAAAGTTTTTGCCACTGCGGGACCTGATATTCTGCAAACAGATGAAGGCTACCTATGAGTGAAGTTCTGAGTATCAATTTTTCCCTAATTCGAGCACCGTTGCCATAGATATTAACAATTAAAAATATTTGTATATCCTTTGAATGTGCAAAAGTCCTCACATTTCACCTATGAACAGGAAGCTGAAACTGAATAGAGCTTAAGCAATTCTATTTTTGGCATTTAAATTTTCAAACAATGATGTTTCCAGGGACTTGACTTTTACACAACACTGTAGTTGCAGCTTTGAGAGTTTTCCATATTGCTTGTTTGTATTGTATTGTTATGAACTAAGCCGTGACAATAACACCTAATTGTATGGAGTTCTGAGAGTCTGAGATTATAATTTAGGTGTTAGTTTATGCTACAAAGAAAAGGTAGACAGACAGTACACTCTACTGTATTTCTTTCTCTGGAAACTCTATGGGAACTCTGCTAACGAGGCTATTTTAAACACATTCTGGGTCCCTAGGTGCAGGGTGTAACTAGTTAAAGGCATCCATATTTATGCGCTGCAATAGACTTTTAGCATAAGAAGAGCCAAGCACAGGCCTGTATAACTGTTGTGTGAATGTCTGTGTGTTACTGTGGATGAGTTACATAAGGAACTTTGTGTGTATGTGTGAAAAGTATACGGTCTGGCTCCCCGCAGATGATAGTGGAAAGCTTTATGGTCAGAAGGGGGAGTGCATGACATGTTTGTTATTTTGGGGGGTGATGATGGGCAGTTTCTAGGGTGGCCTCTCTTTCTGGCGTCTCTCTCCAGCCTAGAAGTGGAGTGCATTTCCCCTCTCCACCACTGGCTCTCGGTCAGGTAACAAACTCAGGATAGTATCACAGGACGGTGAACCCACAGTGCCCCGCCTGCCTCCGAGTGTGCCCGCGAGGCCCTCACCCGTCCCTGTCATCTATCCGAAAGCCTCCTCTGTGTCTCACTGTGTTTGCCTGTTTGCTGCACCCCTTCCCCATCATCCCTATCACTACCCCCCAACACATATGTATGCTCTATGTTTCTGGAGCCGTTGCTATGCCAACAGCCCACTTTCTGTGCCTTAGCTGTGGACGACCGAACTCGAGTCCACTCTGCCCCCCACTGGTCACTGTAGAACACTGCAGGCTTCAGAGCACCCGTTCGAACCCTCCAGGGGCTGGACAGAAAAAGCACTGGCACTAAAAGATAGCAGTTGTAGTGTTACCATCTGCTGCTAATATTAATATAACTTGAACTAATTCAATAGCATTGTAAATCCATGTATGAGCCAGAGGAAGCAGATAAGTGTATGCATAGACTGCTGTGTTAGACAGCTGGGGGCAGTGCAGAAGCCCACCTCCTCAGGTGACAGTGCCTCACCTGAGAATGCACCGGAGCAAAGCATGACCAACAATGAATAATAGAAAAGTCCCCCGCTGATAGTTGGGAGAAGGAGGAGGTGGCCTGCTCAGACTCTGTCTCTCTGCTGCGTTATGGTTTGTGCCCACATATTAGTCTAGTATTACCAGGACTCCTCACTATCTCCCTGCCCGCAGTGCACCAAACAAACAGGGCCCTGAAAACGCAATTACCTCCTCTGGCAACTAATACCACTAACACCAATTGATGAATATTCCTCCCTCTCCACATGGTGAACATCCCTCCTTCCCCCAGACTCGCTCTGGTTCTTTTGCTGCTTTCTGTGATTGTCTGTTTGCTTGTCCCCTTTGCTTGCATTTTCTGTCTGTCTATTTGTCAGTACATTTGATCCAGTTCCGTCCTTGTCCTGCAAAAACGCACACATTATTACATTCAACATCAATCTTCATCAAATTCGCACAACCAACTATAAAAGACATCACAGTAGAATGCTGGCCAGACAGACAGACGTGTTTTGCCCGTCCGAGGCATTGCTTTCACTCTCTGAGTGAGGACTACTTGCATATGCTCGATATGCACACGTAGCCAATGCCACTATGCTTTGGCCCTTGTTTCCCGGCCCCCACTTTTAGAGTGTTACTAAATGGTTGGACAATCTGGTTAGACAAGTGTTAAGTTTGTAGTTAGTTGCATTTGATTTCAGCCTTATTTTGTAACACTCTAAATGTGACTCCTATGTTCCTACTATTTGTCTTTTTGTTGAGACTAATTTCTATTGTGTAGCGTGTGGTTATATACTCCATCTTTCATTTGTTGGAGCTGTCTACATTAAGACCAGTTGTTGTGCTCTCTTCTGGAGATCGATGGTACTTATTGTTTATTTTCTGTTCTTCTCCGCTCTCTCTCTCTCTCCCTTCAGCATGTAGCCCTCTCTCTCCCCTGGTGTGGTGTGCATAGCTCTTTATTTTGGCCTCTTCTTTGATGTTTATCACACTGACCAAAACTAAGCCTCTCTTGTGTTTCCAGGCTTTCCTTTCTTCGTTCTCTATCTTTTCTTGCAGCTCTGTTTTTTCTCTCTAATGTGCTGGTGTTTGTAACAATCTCACTCTTGGTTTGGTTTGGTTCTGTAACCTCACTGTTCATGCTATTAATACTGCTATCTCTTCTAATACAGACTGGTATTTTAAAGCTTGCTTTCTCTTCTCACTTATGGTCTCTATAGTTTGTCTGTCTCTCTTCTCTCTGTGCAACTCAAGCATCCATTTGTTTTGGTGTTTCTTTGTCCTCTTGGTTCATTTGTGCCTAAGGCTGTTTCAGTGTCCGGTCTCATCTATGGAGTGTTTCCAATGTGCCACTGAATCACTACTTATGCTTCACTCACGTTCTCTTCAAGCCCATTTAATCTCTCTCTTTTCTCACTTGGTTTAATATTTCTTGTTGTTCATTTCTTTGTTTTTCTGTGACTCTTCTTGTTTTAAAGATGTATGAACATAGAGGTTTATCCCTGTTTATCCCGAATATCCTTATGTGAACGAACTTAACAGTATTATTATTATTTGTACCAGCTCTGCCATGGGAGATCTCTGTTGATTCATGAAATAACTTTTTTTAATCCTTAAACTATTTCAAAACACAAAGCACCTTGTTTTATGTCTGTTGTTTGTGTTCAGCGTCTATATCCCATATGTTGCTATATATGTTTGTCTATTGTCTACAGATATGTCATGTCCCTATACATGTCATTTTACATGTACATTCAAAAATGGGTTGATTAAAATAGTGCTTTACTTTTGTTCTTTTTCTTAAAATGTTTTGTTTTCTGGCTGGTGTAACTTTTGGACATACGCCACTGCGGACATATGCCTAGACATCCCGGTTTCTCAGATTTGTCAAGCTCCCCACATAAAATGCCTTAAGAACTAGCATCTGCGAAAATGTCCACTCCTTGGCGGCTTTAGCTGTTTTGTTTTTTTTTTTTTTTTTTT
>KN506902.1:0-19100 GCA_000787155.1 Scartelaos histophorus
AAATTAATAATAATAAATTAATAATAATTAAACAAAAAAAATCTGATTTAAACTATTAAAAAGAGATATATCTAGACCTGGTTTGATTTTAAAAAAAATGTAACTGTCCAGTGTGTGCGAAAAAAGAAAGACAAAAAAAAACTCATATCATCGAGCACTCTTTTGTGATTTTGCTCCATTCCAGAATTTAGTTTTGTTTCCATTTTAACAATATTTTTCCCTATTGATGACATTGTACTTTGCCATGAAATATCCAAGAAGTAAATTTACAAATTTCTGTTTTTGTCTATACTTGAATGTTTCTGTTTTGTTTTGTCTATATTTGAATGTTACTTGAATGTTTACTTGGTTTGCACTTTTCTTTTTTTGTTGTTTGCACATTTTCTCTTCCTTTTTAAATGTTTTTTAAATGTTTGCACTGACGTGGGAGAGGACAGCAATTTCATCTGTGCTTTATATCTTGTATGTATATGCTCATGTGACAATAAAGAGGAACTGAATTGAATTTAAATTTTATTGAAAAATTTTAACATTTTAACAATATTATATGGCACCTGCCCCCATCTGCATTAAATATTATTGATCTACAGAATGTTGTGATGTCATCTGAAACACAGCAATTCCAGGGTCTAAAATATGGACTAATTTTAGCAGGTCCCTCTGCTACGTGGACTTACAGCAGGTCCAGGAATTCCAGGTGGTCCAATACCGTAGCCAGGGTCCCCAGGCTCGCCTCTCGTCCCGTTACAGCCGTCAATACCTGGGGGACCTCTGGGACCGTCAGCGCCAGGATGGCCCTGTGAGGGGAAAAGGACAGTCACATTAGATTATTGTTTAGGAAATATAAATTTGTCAATATGTCAATATATATTTGTCAATGTGTCAATATAACGCCAAAATGTTAAATGTGCTACTTACAGGTACACCATCATTTCCTGAGAAGCCGGGCACGCCCATAGGCCCCTACATAAACCAGAAGTTAGTTAATTGGTCAATGTATACAAGAGCATCACCTAGTGGGCAAAGATGGCAGTACAAATATGACTTGCATTTTTACTGAAATAAAAAAGTGCTGATTTTCTTTCTTGTGTGATGAAAAACTAATCGAAAGATTATAAAATGTGCTTTAGTGTATCCTAGAATTGTTTGATTGGCCACTCTTATTGTTGAGCTGATTCTTTACCACCATCTAGTGTTCAATAAGTTTATTTCATAAGGACATATAGACCAAAATCTCACAAAATGTAAGTCCAATCTAATGTATTATGTGAATAACAATCTCATTACAGCTACAGTAGGATGTATAACACTGTTAATTCTCTGTCTGATGGTTTTGTTTAATGCTGGAGTACATTTATATGTTCCAAGGGTTTAGTGGGAACTGTGATTACATTTACTGAGGAAAGTCCAGTTATCTGATATTTGGCTTTTTTTCCTAAAGCCGATGACCAATATTAAGCTTTTATAGTAAAACCTATGGTACAGGACAAATATATGTTAAGGTATATATACATATATACCTTAACAAATATATGTTAAGGTATATATACATATATACCTTAACAAATATATGTTAAGGTATATATACATATATACCTTAACAAATATATGTTAAGGTATATATACATATACACACGCACGCACGCACGCAAGGGGCTCAAGGAAGAGCTGGAGAAGGCCTGGAAAGTGAAGGCAACAGTGGTGCCCGTGGTGGTCGGGACACTCGGGGCAGTAACCCCCAAACTGGAGGAGTGGTTACAGCAGATACCGGGAAAGACCACAGAGCTCGCAGTCCAGAAGAGTGCAGTACTAGGAACAACGAAGATACTGCGCAGAACTCTCAAGCTCCCAGGCCTCTGGTAGAGGACCCGAGCTGGATGAGGGTGAGAGACCAACCACCGTGGAAGGTGAGGAACACATTTTTATTTTTTTTTTAAAACAAAATGTATTTATCTGGGATATAAATTTATATTTTTACTAATTAAGTCTGTACAAAACACAAATTTGATTCACCGAGGACCAACAAATATATCTGTAAATATCTGTGTCAAAAATGTATATATATAAAAAAATAAATTGGACTAATACATATACCTAGGGAATATACTATCCCAACATTTCCACAGTTGTTCCAGGATTATTCCCAGCATTATATATATAATGAAATACATACACCACTGACAGCACATGTATTTCTAGCACTTTAAATCTTTAATTTAACCAGGAGCATACACTGACCTTGTCTCCCTTGGGTCCGGACGGCCCCTTCACTCCGATGTGGCCCTTCTCTCCTTTGGGCCCTGCATGTCCAGGTCCTCCCCGAGGCCCCTCAGCTCCACTGGGACCTACCTCACCCAGAGGCCCGGGACGACCCTGAAACCACACAGATAAAAGAGTCAATATAAATGAATGCATTTTACCTTATTCTCTTTTCATTCTTATTTTGATTTAAATTATGTAATTTTTATTTCACAGGGCAGAAGAGAAATCTACACAAAAGATAATGTGTGTGCAGTGAATCTTTCGATTCTGATGCCTTGTAATTTGAGTTTTGTTCTCCATACAGACGGGTGGCCATCCCCCAATAGATCTCAAAACTCATAGTGTATGTACAGCAGGACTGGGCAATTAATTGAACGATCAAAAGGCCATGAATCATTGTGTCGTGTCTAATCATCATTGATATGATGGAGGTTTTTGAGTCAGTAAAAACATGACATTTGAAGCATTCAGACCCTGGAGGGAGAAATTTGACATTTGTGTGAAATCAAGCCAAAAATCAAGATTGAGAGATAAGAGGGGAAAAATGCTATTAAAACCCGCCCTAATTTATAGCGCATGTTTGGCTTCCAATCAAAATCCTCCAGATTTTCCTGCTTACTTTATTCTCCCTGTGTGTGTATAAGAAGTTTTTGTAATAATTATAAAGCCACTTTGTAATATAGGTAACAGTGTGGAAAACCTCTAATCTATATTTTCCACAAGAAGCCTTTCGTTTTGTGTTTTGGAGATGGAGAGTGTCTCTTTTGCTTGTCCCACTGCAGATGTGTTGTGTAGCACAGTTTCACAGGTTTAGACTTGTTCAGCTCTGAGGTGGTCCCACTACAAAACACGCTGTATCAGACTTTTGAAATGTAAATAGATGTTTAGAAATGTATTTTAAATGCTTTAAAGACAATTAGGTAATTACTTCCTTTCAAGTTACAGGTCCTATCTGTATAGCGACCCCTCTCACAGAAGGAATGCTTGTTTTCCAAAACTTGTATTATGTTTAGCAATAAAAACATAAATGCTAAAAAGGTAAGTTTAATGCCATACTGTGGAACTTTTCTGACAAATCATCTCCATGGAGACAAACATGGAGTGGACTCCTCCTCAGAAAACGTTACATTGTGCACATTACAAGTGCTGATGCTTTTACTTTATGCATGATCAAAGATTTATATCTGTTTAAGTCATGGTTTGGTCTTGGTTCAGTTCTACTGTAGTCCAGTGGTTTCATTTTTAAGATGAACTATTTGATTAATTTATGCTTCAGTTTCAAATAAATAGGCTTAAAATTGAAACTCAATTGCAATCTTAAACCCACTAGATGGCAGTAGATTCACATCAATTCAGTGATTTGGAATCGATTCTACTGTAAATAACTTAAATGCATTTGACAGATTATAGATTATATATAATTATTTTTTTATTTGATTTATTATTATTATTATTTGGTTTAGTGGAAAATAATCTGAGTTAAATAATCATCATAACTGGCAGTGGCAGAAATGTAGGAAACAAAAAAGTGGCAGTGAGTTCTACAGCCTCTCTATGCCATCAACTGTCATCAACTCCATCCATAATGCAAAGACAATTTATGCACAAGGAAGCAGCTTAAACACTAATTTAATAAAATAAAATTGCTGTCATTTATTTCTACTTGTCAAATCATAACTGTTGTGTAATTGTGTTTTGGCCCTTGGTAAAATTATGGTTACATCCATCTGTGTATGTCATATCTGCTGCCCATGTCCAGGAAGAACAATTATAAACTTCACCAAATTACAAAATTAGAAAAGACTACGCAAGATCGCAAGATCTTTAGTAAAAATCTTAAATCTAATGATATTTTTAAGAGAATGACTGTCAATAAGCAACAAAACAATAAGCTTTCACCAACAGCAACTCCAACTATAGAAGTCTATTTTAGTCGAAGGTGGGTAGAGTAGCCAAAACTACTCAAGTAAAAGTAATGTTACTTCAGAATGATTTAACTCTAGTATATGTACAAAGTAGTTGCCAAAGAAATTATTCAAGTACTCAAAGTATTTGGAAAACTACTTCTCAAGTAAGAGTAACTGTTCTTACATAGCTTCTGATTTACAATTTGAAGGACAAAACATTAAAACATGCAAAACATGACTTACTCACAGTGGAAAGAGGAACCAAATATTTTACTCAAGTAAGAGTACGGTTACTAGGAGTAGGAGTAAACATATGCTGCTAGAAAAGTACTCTAAAAAGTACAATTTCTTTAAAAAGTTACTGAACTAAATAGTACTACCCACCTCTCAGTTTATAATTTATTTTTGCACTTTTACTTGTTCATATTTTTTTTTTACTATATATTGTTTATGGTGTATTTTAGTCATGGTTTAGGCCTGGTTTAGCTATCACTTATCATCAGTCAAATGTTATTGTTCTGTGGTCTGTGTTTAAGCTGTGAATCCATTAAGAGAAGTCATAAAGATAAGAGTGGATGTAAAGCAGGCTGCACATGGACACTTTACATTTACAAGACTTTTATTGGAGAGTTTTATAGACTGAGAACACAAGTCTCAGCCTGGAGACCTAGAAGCAACCCATCACATATGTACAGAGGTACATAGTACTCAGTTATATTTACTTGAGTAACTTTTGATTGTAACTGTACTTATCTAGCAGTACACTTGCAGCATACATCATCTGGATATTTCCTAATTTTAAATTGATGTGTACTAGTACAGAACCAGTCTGTAACCTTAAATATGAATATTGTGTGTACAATATACATTATATTATCTAAAAAGGATTGATTTTTCATTTAGTCCTGGTTTAGTCCTGGTTTAGTCCTGGTTTAGTCCTGGTTTAGTCCTGGTTTAATCCTGGTTTATCTCTGGTTAAGTTTTGATTTAGTCCTAGTTTGGGCCTGGTTTAGTCTGGGTTTTGTCATGGTTTAGTCCCTGATTACACTTGATTTTTGTATAGCCCATGGTTAAATCCTGGTTCAGTCCTGGTTTAGACCTAGTTTAGGCCTGGATTAGTCCTGGTTTAGTCCTGATTTAGTCCCGGTTTAGTCCTGGGTTTAGTCCTGATTTAGTCCGGGTTTGGTCTTGGTCTCATGCTGGTATAGTCCAAGATTACACTTGATTTTGGTGTAGCCCATGGTTATATCCTGGTTCAGTCATGGTTCATGCTGGTTTAGTCCTGGTCTCGTGATGTCTTAGTCCTAGTTTACACTTGATTTTGGTGTAGCCAATGGCTAAATCCTGGTTTATCTCTCATTTAGTCAGAGATCACCAAGATCACTCCTGGTTTAGTCCCAGATTACTTTATTTTGGTCTAATCCTGAGTAAATCCAGTTATTCCTGGATTTCTTTAAGTTCTTTGATTTAGATGCAACTCAAACATAAAAGAACGTACCTTTAACACCAATCACTAAAACTGTAAAAACTGAAAATCAAAAAAACAAGCTAACACCATTACACTAGATACATAACCATAACAACTGACCTTTTCCTGAACTTGTCTGTCTTGTTGCAATTTTAGAGACAAATTTGAGTTTTAAATGCTGCTTGTTGGCGTTGTGTCTGGAATGGTTGCCTTGCTCGAGGGCACAGGGCAGTGCACTAATGAGAGGGCTGTCTGTCTGTGTCACACCTGTTTTTACCTGAGGAAACTATGCACCATCCACTTTCTCTCACGCCTTCAAAATATGACTTCACTTTTAAGAAAACCCTCTCCTCCAATCATCAGTTACAATATTAAACCTTGTCAGAAAACCTTACATTTAAAACACATGTTTCTGCCCTTTTCCTGTATTTGAACTACATTTTACATTTTATATAAATACATTTTTGAGCTGTTGTTACTCATTTTGGACTTTTTTTTTTTTTTTTGCCTTTTCCAGTTCCAATGTGATATATAGAAAACAAAAAAAGAAAAAGAAATAACTCAAGTGACTTTCAGATTAGAAAACTGCAGTACCTAATCGGAGCAAAGTAGATTTTCTTATTTTTGTATGTCTTGTTTGGAAATACCAGGTATTTGGGGCATTATTTATTTAATGTTTTGTTCTCCAAATTACATTAAAAGGCGCTATATTATGCAAATTTTACTTTTGTGAGTTTTACATCATGTTATAATGTTTCCTCCTCAAAAACATACCTGGTGTTGTTTTGTTTCATTCACATTCATACAGGTTGGAGTAATCCTTTATTTTGAGTCTGTCCACATCTCCAAAGCTCAAAATGCTCTGTTCCACCTTGTGATGTCATGAAGCTGTAGATTTTAACTTAACAGCTAATTTTTACCTTTAGTACAATAGAGAATGTCAGTGCCAGGGCTGAAATTATCCAAATGGTTCTAGTGAAGGTGTATGAAGTTTAAAAACTCAACGGAGCACTTCCTGTATAACCACATGACATCACAAGGTGGAACAGAGTGTTTGAGAGAAGAACTCAGTATAAATATGCAGGTTTGAGTGTTAAACATGTGTAAATGAAACAAAACACAACTCTGAGTATGTTACTGGAGTTGTACTTCTCCCAAATACTTTTTTACTCTTACCTGAGCCATTTCTTGGACCGCTACTTTGTACTTCTTCTACAGTTGTTTTGCGGTAACATACAGTTTACAGCTACTCTATTCACCTCTGCTTCAATTCAAAGTTCAAGTTTATTTTCCTTACGACCATCCTTATCTTCCAGTCAAACTTCCATGGCTCCCGTCTGCACCTCCGCCTGGGTTGGTTTTTTGCCCTTGCCCTTGTAGCTTCCAGCCCAATCACCTTCCAGCAGACTGGTCAGTTTTCAGCCCCAAATCCCTCACTCCACAATGGGATACAATGAGCTCTATTGGCCCCCTAAGCCCCCCGGACTTACCCCTCAGGCCGGGACCACCTCACTTCCTGCCAAACATGTCTGGGTTAGTTGGCTTTTGTCACTTTGAGGGTTCAGGAGTTGGTATTGTGGTAGATTTGTGCTGTCAAAACGCCTGCTCAGTGACGGCGGTGATGGGGACGTGGGCAGCTAACTATTTGGGTGCGTTCGAAAGGGTTTATTTAGTCTGGAGGGAGAATAATACGAGGAGTGTGAAGGGATTGAATGCAATTGGCGCGTGATTTGGCAAGCCAGGAATGGCAATTTTTTTCCTGTGATTATGTTTAAAATTATGCTTTAAAATAAGAATTCAGTTCAGATTTTAATCCTATTCAGAAGCATTTGAAAGAAGACTGTTACTACTGCTACTGCTGCTACTAATTTATCAAAGGCTGCAGTTGCTTAGATACACGGGATCCCTGTGTTATTTAACTTTTTTCCAAATTCAAAGGTATTTATTTACATGGCCCGCATCATGTTTTGACAGTAGTATTCAGCAGGGCTTACATTCAATCAGGCCTCTCATCGGAAAACCTGTATGAAGTGTTCAAATCCTGTTTAGATTATTGCAAGTGTGTTTATTCTCTGATCTCTTTCCCAGTTCCTCTATCTATATCTCTCTCTCTGCCTTTCTTTCTCTACTCTCTCCTTCTATCTCACCCTCTCTCTGTCCTTCTCTCTCGCATTGCCTTGCTCTCTCTCCCCTTCTCTCTGTCTTTCTCTCACCTTCTGTCTTTCTCTCCCTCTCTCTGTACTTCTCTCTGTTTCTCTCTCTCTCTCTGTCTCTCCCCCTTATATCTCTCTCCCTGCTTTTCTCTCTCTCTCTCTCTCTGTGTCTCCCTCTATCACTGTATTTCTCTCTCTGTCTGTCCCTGCTTTTCTTTCTCTCCCTCTCTATATCTCTGTCTCCCCCTCCTCTGTCTCTTCTTCTCTCTCTCTTTCTCTCTCTCTGTCTCATCCTGTCCATCTGTTCCCTCTTCTCTAAACAGCCTCCTCATCCAGGTGCTTTCCTCTCAAATATAAAACTCCATACCCCAGACTGTCCCACGGTGATGATGTCATAAGGAGAGAACTGTTTTCTCAGCTGTGTCAGGCAACACGTTTATTAGTTAAACAAGTCTTTTTGTTGTGTCTGGATGTAGTTCACAGGACCACACAAAAGAGAAGAACTAAATCTTAGAAAATCGAAAATTTCTCCTTAGGATGCTTAAAAACTTCAACATATAATAATGAATAGATAAGATAATAAACAGATAATTGTCAAATAATCTGATTCTAATCATATATTTACATCACTTGATATTAAAGATGGACTTTGTAACGTTTCAGTCGCATGCTTGTTTCCATGAAGATGCTTTGGCTCTATTTTTACGTCACAAACAAGGAAAATGTTTGGAAACATGCGATGGCAACTTCCAGCGGCGTTGTTCAAGGTAGTAAGCTAAAAAGTCAGGAAAAATGAGAAAATCGCCCAGTTTTCTTCATTTCCATGCCATTGTAGCTTTCCGTTATGTTCAGTTAATCAACATTTTTGTTACAACCATTCCTCAGTTTTCATCATTTCCCCACTGGCACACATCTCAGAACGCACTGGGTACATGTGAGTAGAAGAGATGAGGGTGCCAAATTCAAGATGATTCCAAACAGCACATATGTAGTCTTCATTTTACCGCTGATGACACATATTTCAGTGGGGTTTTAAGTCAGTAGAGCCCAGTGTCAGTAACTACACTGGAAATTGTTGTCACATGTTTCCAAACGTCTTCCTGGTTTGTGATGTAAGCGGGAATAGAGCCTATTCCTTTGTAACATACAAGCCACCAGGCCAGCTACAGGTGTGTGGAGACCCAAACTGCACTCACAAGGCTACACCTGCAGAGGGAGTTCATGCAAAAACAACTATTAAAGCAAAGAAAAGTTCTAAAAAAAAACAAAAAACAATGAATCTATATGAAAATGTCAGAATCATCAGTTTAATCTGCCTCTTTACAGATTAATACCAAAAAATACCTATATCTTCATCTAACTCACCCACTTCTCCTTCTGCTGTTGCACCATGTAAATCTTTATAATCTACATAATAAGTGTACAGCCCTCGTGGTGCCAATTGCTTGTATCCAGGGAGACAGAAAATGTTTACATACTGAGGAACATTCTAAGCAGATCAATATATACAATAAATCTATGCAACAAGCTGAAGGACCCTCCACCAGAAAAGTTCCACCTTTAACATGAAGAGCATTTGTAAAGTTGTGAGTTGAGCAGTTGTTGTGTATCTGATGCTTGTACAGCTCTGAGCTTGTTTGTGTAAAATTGGGGCAGTATTAGTGGAAACTCATAAATATCTCCACTGTCATTGTCTCATCGGATCTACAGCTGTAGCATCGCTAATAAAATATCTCTAATGACACGCTTTCAAACACTCCTACTCAAAAACTACACTACAGTCTCATTTACAAGGGACTAAAATGAAAGGGCATGTTTGCTCTATCTTACCCTATATTACACTACATTGTTTCAGGAGTTGTGTTTTGTTGTGTTTCATTTGCACATCATTTCATTAGCACACAAATCCTGCTTATTTAGGCTGAACACCCTGTTCTGCTATCTGTTGTGATGTGAACCATACAAAACACAACTCCAGTCTGTTTTTGGGAGGTAACAACATTCTGACATGGCTTAAAGCAAGAGTCAAGTTTGTGTAATATAGGCCCAACTATTAGTACTATACTATTAGTAATTCTTTAAAAAATAAATCTAAATAAGGCCACGGTTTTCACTAAATGTATGAAGGAAAAAATTTGCTGTAAGTTTTTAAAGTCAAAATGATTCAATCAAGACAAACTTTCAGATTTTCAGTAATTTTGACAAAATAAATAAAAATAGAATATTAATCTGCATATATATATAGTCCAATAGTACATACTGCAATCTTGTACAGCAGCATAAAAAACTAATGTAATAGAACCAATTGCAAAAGCATATACAGTACTGTGTAGTTATGTGGACTTTTAAAATAGTTCTCAAAGTATCCATATGGGGGCAGTATAAGCACAACTAGTGAGGCAACCCTGACTTCCTGCCACTGTCAAATTGTACAACTAAACTAAAAATAAACTTAACATGCAAAGATTATCAAAAGTTATGGAAAATAAGATACTAAAACTAGTATTGAAATTAGACACTCATTTGAGCAAGTATTGATACTAAAAAAGTCACATTCACAAGGCAAAAATGAGCCTTTCGTAAATAGCTTTAGAATGATCTCGAGTTGTATCAGAATTATAAGAGCACATAGACTAGTATACCTCCCTGTCCGATTACATTCATTTTAAACCACATGCAATTTCTGATTCAACGCATTTTAAATTAGTTTTAAACCAGAACGTTTTGCAGTTTAAATAGTGTTAACTACAACTAACTACAAAGGGATAAACGGGGGAACATTTGTGAGGGGCATTTGATGGTTTTAACCCTGACCCTCTGAGTATTAGTCTGGCTTTGCATTAGCCTTGAACTTTGATCTTTCCTAGACCCGACCTTAGAGTGTCAGGTGTCCTATGAAACATGTGAGAAGGGTGAAGTTTTGCTCTTCAAATGTTCTTCTTATTTGAATATGGCATATACATATACGATTTAAAATGACACACACATTTTTTCAATAAATGTTTATATATTTTATTCTAACTTCAGGGTCACTTGCATTTTTCTTACCATATTGGGAAATACTTGAGCTTAACATTAAGATGAGTAAGGTAGAATTATCATGGCTAAATAAAAAAGAAAACTACACAAGATTGAAGCTGTTCTGAATCCAAGTCATTTCAAAACTGCACTGTGTAACTTTTTTGGTGGGAAGTATACACTTGCTGCTTGTTTCCATGGAGATGTTACTGCTTTGCCTGGAATGTTCCACAGTATTGCATTAAACATACTTATCCTTTATTTCATCACGGGTGTTTCTTTTGCTCAAACCTGCATGCATTCTTGCTATGAACAGGGTCACCCTTCCACAAATCTGACCTGGAGAGGTTTAATGCCATACTTTGGAACCCTGACTCTAACCCTCACTACATTTTCTTCCTTTCTCCATCTCTCTTCTCTTGCTGTGTATTGATATTTTTTGTTGTTTTGTCGCTCCAGTCTAGTTTTGATTTAGGATATTTTACAATAGACAAAACATGATTTCAGTGATATGAAAGTCAGTGTTTTGTAAGTAGATGAGATGCTCCCCTGAAGCACATGCTTGGATCCACAGAGACTAAACAAAACCTGAGACTCAAAAATGGGACAAATGTAGATAATTTAGTAGATTATGGGGGTTATGGTGTATATAATAATATTAAACCTGATTCCAGTGTTGTTATGATGGATAGAGCTGATATGAGCAGCACCTTTACTAAAATTAGAGGGAGTAGACTACATATCAGTACTGTCTTCTCATCCAATAATGAAAACAAAATGAAAATAGATTATAGAAAATGATCTATTCTACAGCCATAAGGTGTTTACAACTACTACTACTACTACTACTACTACTACTACTACTACTACTACTACTACTACTACTACTACCACAAATAAGATGACTATTACTTTAGAATAGATTAGAACTACTACAGATACTATGAATACTACTACAACAATTCCCAAATGCAAACTTATACTGATCAACCTTTTAATTATTGTCCATTATAAAGCACCAGACGCATCACTTCCAAATCTTGACTACTACTACAACTACTACTACTCCAACTACAACAACAAATACTACTGCTATTCTACAACTACTACAACTACTACTACTACTTCCAAAAGCAAATTATACTGGTCATGTTTTGAATTATTGTCCATTATAAAACACCAGATGCATTACTTCCAAATCTTGACTACTACTACTACTACTACTACTACTACTACTGCTACTAAGCTATAAGGTGGTAACTGTTATCTCTCACTACTATTAATACAACTACTACTGCTACTACTAGGTCAAAAGGTGACTACTACTACTACTACTCCCTTAAGCAACACTGGCCATGTTTTGAATTTTTGTCCATTATAAATCACACAAGCAGACACTTTAAAATCTTGACTACTCCTACAACTAATACATCAGATGACTATTACTTACTACTACAACTAAAACTTACAGTATAGTGCTGTCTTAAGTCCAACCTGTACTGGGCATGTTTTGAATTATTGTCCATTATAAAGCACCAGAGGCATCCCTTCTAAACAGGAAACATAACTTAACTCCTCTCCCCCTCAGTGCCCTCTCTGACCTGTGGAGCTGTAGCTGGTTTTAATATACCCAATCACACTGCTTTCATTACGTCCAATCACAGGGCTCCTATGGGGGGAAGTCAGAGGTGAAAGGTCACGGACGGGGAAGGTCAGGTCGACAGTGTGGTCTTTGAAACTCGCGAAGAGGTCGGGAAATGTCTTAATCGAATCTGACCGAGCTGCTTTGATTTTGATCACAAACAGATGCTACACATTTCCTCATTCAGTTAGCATGCTTTTCCAGCTAGTTTGATCATTTGTCAAATAATAATCATATGTAAATTGAAATACATTGCGTTTTAAACACCACATTATTTCACAGTCCACATAAGAAAACTGACTATTAAAATCTTTCGCATTAGTTTGGTGTCACAATTAACTTGACAGATTTACTTATTAAAAATCTGGCCAACTGTGTGCAAAAATTTAAATTAATTTAAACCGACTTTGATTTCTTAGTTGCTATTTTAGATGGATTCTTACATTTAGTTGTAATTGTTGTAGTAGTGGTCATAAAAACAGTAATAGTGAATGTATTTACAGCTATGTCTTACATCTTTTGAATGGATTATTTCTAAATATAGTTTGAGTGATAGTGACAGTAGTAGTACTGACGGTGGTAGTGATTTAATAGTTTAATAGTGGTGGTGTATGTACTACCACTACCACAGGCTACTACTACCACTACCACCACAAAACCTTTACCTTTATGCTCTGTGTGAAAGACTACAGTGTGTGTTTATTAAATCAATGAAATGCGAAAGAGAACACAGAATTATATTTCTGACAACATTTTGAACTCAGAAAAAAAGACACTTGGTTGATGGTTACTTTCAAATGAAATACTCAATGTCTATTTGAATCCTGCTCATAGGAAATAAAAATCCAAACTTAAATTATTCACCTGCAGGGAATCAAAAATACCATCTGCTTTGTGTTCCGTCACTATCTTATCACGTGTACTGAGCGTGTTTGAATCTGCCCACGTAACATTAAACGTTCTGTTTCAGAAAATAAACACACATAATCATCACACTACCACTAAAACTACTACTACTACCACCACTACTACTACAAGTACTACTACCACTTCATGCTCATCCTTTGTTCATCTCTTCAGGCTCATCTCCCTCCCTTCTCTGCCCTGGGGTAATTGTCTTCTATTTTGGATTTTTTGAATAGATAACCCTTTAATGAACCGTAAAATTAGTTTGATTCTTGACAAAAAAACGCCTCGCTTCCAGGATCAGCCGAGCGTCGCCAAAATCAAAAATCATTCAGAAGTCTTCAAATTCCCTGTCAGAGGATAAAATATCACATTTGTCTTATGATTAAATTGTTGTTTTAGTGAATAGGTGCTAATAAAAGACAGGATGACAATTATATGGAAACTATTACTGCTGAAAAAACAACTGTAAGCAGCCATTTAAAGTACTACGAAACTTTAGAAGATTAGAAAAGTACATATTTAGAACTTGGAAGGTAGTAGTGCTTCAAATCACAATGACAATCCATGCTTTAAAAGAGAGAGTATTACACCTCTCTGGGGTATTATTATCTGAAGTGAATTGTTTTGTATCAGGGTTTTGTATATTTATAAAAATGTGTGAGCATGGGTGATGTAGGCTTGTGGGTTGAGAATTGAACAGAATCGAACATAAGGAGGGTTTGAAAAGGAAAAATGACTGAAACATACATGGATGATGTACTCTTCAAATATGTTTTTGAAGTTATTTAAACAATGTTATAACATGGTAGAAAGCTAATGCCCCCTCTGTGCGCTATTTTAGCATAATAAACACCTGCCTGAATGCATGCAAGATAAGTTTAAAGTTAAGCTTACAAAATTGTAAATATGCTACTTTTTCCCTTTAAAATGCTTCGACAATCCTTTGGTTCTAACATACTCCAAAGAATTAAGATTTAAAACTACTTAAGACCAGTTAATTCTTCATATAGTCTGCACAGAAAAGAGCAAAGGATCGTGGTTAATGTTGTTCCCTCTGTTTTTTGTTTTTTTGTTTGTTTGTTTGTTTGTTTGTTTTCTGGGCAATAACTATTCATTTAAGCCAAGTCACTTGTAATTCACCATATTGTGACAGACCATGATATTATTGTGATACTTTTGATCATATGATACATTCTTGTTGCATTCCTAAAAGCAATAGCATCTCCATTAAGCCAAGCAGGTAGCAGACGCACCACCTGAAAAGTTACATGGTGTATCTTTAACAGATGGAATAATAAGTATCTTGTGGTCTAGTTTTCAGTGCTAAGCTAACACTAACTGTAATGATTGATGCCTGCGCAAAAGTAAAACTGAAGTGAGACAAATAAGCACTTGAAGCGGCTAATGCTAAGTGTATTTTAGCCCCTGTACTCAAAGCTAGTCTGGAGGTAGCTAGCTCATATAATTTACAAACATCTAATCTATCGCACACAGCTAAATGCAGCCCGTGTCAGACTGTAATTGTTGTTTAGATTTGGGCTGAAGTCTAAGGCTAGCAATTCGTCTGGGCAAAAAGGCAAGTGAAATTATTCAATACATGAACTTTTAGCTATGAGAGACTATTTTTAGATACGTGTTTCAGAAGCAAGAGAAAACTGATATATAAAGCATTTAAAACGGCTCAGAGAATCACTCATATTACTGCAACTCGTACTGCTGCTAGCTAACGTGCCAAAATTATCTACTATCACACACGACCAACGCTTTCACTCAATACTATACAGTAATATACTGTATTATACTATTTCTACTGAGGCTTGGGATTCGGCCAAAGCTAAAGCACCGATAGCATCCATAAAAACATAATAAAACTCTTGAAGCTTGGATGTGACGTCATTTCAGAAATCCGAGTCTAAGTCGGATGGATAAACGAACGTAGCATTACACGAAAAAAGTTACATACCTTTAAATTTGGTATAACTAGAAAATCTTGTCAGTATACCTTCCTATGTCTAGCAAAACTAAAAGGGCCTATGATAGGTTGGACATTTTACTAGAGTATGGAGTTTGGACATTTTTTAAGTTTTAAATTTTACTTCCTGGTTTACATGAGGGAATTCCATAACTGTAACCTAGCAACCATATTGTACAGTGGGCCAAAACATCTGAAATTATTAAGTGGCAAAAATATAAGAAAATGCCGTTATTTTGTTAAAAAAAATTTTAAAATGTATATTTTGACATCACTCATCAATATGAGACTCTCTAAAATAGAACTCTGTACTTATCTCTGTAATTTTCAACATATAGTTCACAATTTCTTCACAAAGTGCTTCTTCCTTGGTGGTAAAACTATAATTTATACTGACAAGTATAATCCCTCTAAAAAGTTAAAATTGGAGCCACATCAAAACCTGTCATACACAATAAGTAATTACAAGTAATTACAAAAGTATTAGGTCATAATAATAATAGCGGTAATTTTCTGTGGCCTAGATTTTCTCATCAAGTCAAAAATATTTACAACCTTCTCACAAACAGCTGTTGTGTTTGACTTTTCATATAAATGTTTGGCTGTTAATCAGATGATTCACAGGAGGGTTGTTAATTTTAATGACAATATAAATACGCTTGTCAATGTATTGTTTGCCAGCGCATTTATCTGCCCAACTTGAACTATGAACCCCATGCTCTATAACCTATTTGATTAAAGGTCCTATATTATGCTTAATTGACTCTTGTGCGTTTTAAGTCATGTTAGAATGCTGGAGTTGTCTTTTGCTGTACTCACACATGTTTGTGTAATCCTTTGGCCTGTCTAAATCTCTAAAGCTCAAAATTCTCTCTTCTACCGCGTAATGTCATGCAGTAGTAATTTTCAAGTTAACAGCTACCTTCTACCTCCAGTTCAGTTGAGATTGGCAATCCTAGGGCTGAAATCACCCAAATGATTCTAGTGAAGGTGTATGCAGTTTAAAAACACAATAGCAATTCTTGTATTACCACATGACATCACAAAGTGGAACCAAGTGTTTTCTGTTTGAGAGAAGAACTTTCTGTGTTAAACATTTGTGAATCAAACAAAACACAGCTCCAGGTATGTTTGAGATGAGGAATCAACATTATAAAACAGATCAGAAAATAGCGTTATATGGGCCTTTTAATATGACTCTTACCATTCACAGGGATTATTTAGTACATTTATTTAGTTAGTTTAGTTAGTGAGTGAACTGAAGGTTTTTTGGTATTTTTTGGTATTAATTTGTAAAAGGGCAGATTAAACTTTAATTTGTCTTATATACGTAAATGCATTGTTTCCTAGTACTTTTTCTGCATAAATAGCTTTTTGCATGAACTCTTGTACAGGTGAGGTCTTCTGAGTGCAGTTTGGGTCAAATACATAAAGATCTGGACTCACCCGGCTGCCCTTCTCTGGGTTGCACTGACATCCTCTGCTGCAGTCTCGCCCATTGCACGGCTCGTCAGACTTCTTACCCTGCAAAACACAAAGCAATACAAGATAAGTTTACATTACATTATTTATACGAATTGCAACAAATCTATTAAAAAATGCATACTAATCGTTATTAAAACTTGTATCAAAACTAGAGCGGGTATCAAAACCAAAAAAGACACATTCACAGGACAGAAAATATCAGAAAATCACATTCTAAAAAAATCATTGTGGTATTGGAATCATATAGAAGATTCAGTGTATTAAAACAACCATCAATTTGTCAAAAAATCTTATTACATTTCCCCAAACCAAAATTATGCAATGAATTCCCATGAAATTTTGAAACTTTTTTTTTCTCACACTTGCGGTTCTAACAAAGCTGCTATATAAACAACTCTTAACAAGCTTAAAAACTAGATTAACCTCTGTATCTTTTGGCTTGGACATTCTTAACATATCTACGCACCATCACATCTTTTTGTATTCTTAATATTCTGGCATTTGAGTGACATAAAACCTCCCAAAATGTTAAAACACACAAAGCAACTACTGAAAAAAAATGGCATAAAACAGTTGGAGTTTGACAGCTGCTACGATCCTTTTCGATTATCTTTAAACTCATCTGAAAACATCACATGGTTTACGTGTTTTATTATAGGAGTCATATGGAGGTTATTTAAGGTAGTATTTTTAAGGTCACGGACACAGGTCAGCACTGGTATTCCAATGTGATTAGTGAATGAACAGCGCCTGGTAGGGGTTAGCGACAGGAGTACGGGAGGGCATCAGGGACAAAAAGTGTCTCAAAAGGGGGTACGGGGAGGTTAAAGGGACAAAGGGAATTGTGGGAAAGTGCCTAGGTCAAGTTTTATGTGTTAAGAATGTTCATATGATTTAAATAGAGGCCAGAGTGGACCCCTACAGTGAGGGTCTAACAGAGCGAAGGGGCAGGATCAAATGGATGAAATCAGAAGCCTGGGAACCACAAGATATAATATTTTCAATTGTTAATCACTATGGAAACAGTCCTGATTTAATAACATTCTGAAACCTATGCACACTTTTTTATATAGGTCATATTGTTGATTCCAAAGCTAACCTAAATGTAATTATTTTTTATGAATTATTTTCTTAGTGATTCTCAAATTGTTCTCGCATTGTTCATGACTGTTCCTGGTTGGTTTAGACCTGGTTAATAATTGATTTTTAGTCAATAGTCCTCAAAAATGTGTTTTCTCATTCTCTTTAAACTCATTATAAGCAGAAAAGAAAGAAGTATGCATTAAGAATCACTACTCAAAAAATCTTCTAAAAAAGTACATTTACACTACCATGAGTATTAAGGAGTTACTTTATACCTGTGCATCTACAGGTAAGCAACAGTTGCACTAAAATATTGGCATTTCTTCTCTTATGTGTTTTAGGTATTTTCTAAACTGGGTCTCTGGTTCCACCTTCTCCTCCTCGCTGGTGCCTCTTGTGCTGTGTCCTGCTTCTGTCAGTGTGATTAGAATAAACATGGAGATCAGAGGAGCAGAAATGGACCAGTGATCCCTCATGGTCGAATAAAACTGCGCAACTCTCTCTCATCTGACTTTTAAGAGTACTTCAAATGGGGTCATACAGGTCACTAGACTGTACTGCATTGTGATCTCAGGACTTCTACACTGTACCGAGCTCCTACAAGTGATAGTGTTGATTTTGCAGAGAGAATTGTGAGTAAAAATCTGAGTATCTTGTACAAAGATGTCAACTTTTATTTATGTTATAATGTTACCTCATCATTAACATACCTGTCGTTGCGTTTTGTTTCATTCAGACATATCTAAGTAACCCTTTATTATTAGTCTGTCTACATCTCCTAAGCCCAAAATGCACTGTTCAACCTTGTGATGTCTTCAAGTTAATTGCTACTTTTTACCTAACATAGATCTGAAAAAAGCGTAACATATATACAGTATATAAAACCCAAAACAGTAACTTTGCATTTTTTTTTATCACATTTTCATAATAATGTATAAAGATGCTTCATATTGCTTTAAAATCCATTTTGATATTGAATCCTGAGATGTGTTGAGACAAATCAGTCCACACCCTGAGTTTTACAGTAAAGGATGAAATGTCAAACTGTCTCACAGGAACAATAGACGTGGTTTAAAGCATTACAGATGAGAGCAGGAGCCAGACACGTGAGGGGAAATAATACAGGCCTAATACTGCAAATACAAGCACAAACAGTATGAGTAACAAGTGCAAATACAGGATGTCTGTGATTCTTTTTTTT
>KN506902.1:19163-54696 GCA_000787155.1 Scartelaos histophorus
AAAGATAATAGACAACCTTTGAACTGCTAACACATAATCATATTTTGCTCACGATGTTACTCACTGCAGTGAATAATTCGGATTTTCGTACTTCAAAAGGAAAGAGGAATAGCGTTGAACCTTTTTCACATTTTACACACAATATAAATGAGAAAAATACACATACTAGGAATGCACTTTATCATAAAAAATAAATGAATAAAACTTGTTGTTTTGTGTTTTGAGTTGTGTTTTGTTCCATTCACACATGTTTAAGTAACCCTTTATAGTAATAGTCTATGTACATCTCTAAAGCTCAAAATGCTCTGTTTTTATGTTGTGATGTCATGAAGCTGTATTTTAACAGTAAGTTAACAGCCTGTTTTTACCTTTGGCTCAGAATAGAGAGTCAATCCGAAAACTGAAATCGTCCAAATGATTCTAGTGAAGGTGCGTGGAAAATTTTGAAAACACAGTGAAGCACTTCCTGTATTACCACTTGACATCTTAAGGTGGTGTCACAAAAGAAAGAATAACTCAGCCTATTTGCACGATTTGTGCGTTAAACATGTGGGAATGAAACAAAACAACTCCAGGTCTGTTTATGATGAGAAAATAACATTATAAATCAGAAAGGAGCGCGATACGAGTCAGTATTCACCATTCACGGCCATTACAACAGCAAACTATCAATAGATTTGTACTTTTACATGGTTAAACCTACATTTCTAGTAATTATCATACATTTTCCAGCATGCTGATTCTTGTTCTTCCGAGTAGATTCCATGTGTCTTGTCATCCCTGCATTACTTTAGCTGTGAGCCTATTCAATGTTCTTAAATCAATCTGGCTTTAATGTTTACCCATACTTTACTGTACAAACACACCTTGAAAGAGCTGTCTCTAGCTGCTCCGAGTGGTATTTCGAAGCGATTGGCCGGTGTCTAGGCTTGTTCCTCATTCCTACAGGCACTGATGTTATCCCCATACAGGTAGAGTCTGTGTTATAAGATTATCTGGACCTCAAATACCACTTTCATTTTAATCAGTGTTATAATCGTAGAGGTGTTTTGTTGAATAATGGGGGGGAAAACATGCTGGCATTTCATAGCTTAAATGTGAGTTATGGAACGTTACTTTAGATGGGGTTTGGTCAAATGCTCTTCGCTGTGGAGAGGTTATTGCTTTGCCTAGAATGTTCCACAATAGGTTTGTATTGAAAAATTATTGAAAACCAGACACTAATCGATACTAATACTAATATCAAAACTAGATTCTAATTTGAGTACTATGATACTAAAACACCTTCACAGGACAAAAAAGAACCTTTCCTGAATAGATTTAGAATGATATTGAACAAAAATATGAGCAAACAGAATATACTGGATGACTGAGGGATTACACAGATATAAGACCACGTGGTAGTATAAAAGAAAATAATATTAATTAATGTTGAAAATCACATTCTATTGTCTAAAGAGTATTTTAAATTCTCATGGTATCAATATCTGTGTTTTAATTGAACTTGTCAGAACAAAGCAGCGTCGGACTGGCCCGCCGCTGCCCCCTGTGGTGATCCTGTCTGAAAGTTGAGTCTTGTTTGAGGAGCTCTCAGTATGTCACGACCTTCGACCTTTTGACACCAAACTCTGTCTCCGGGTTTAAATAATGTCTAAATAATACCTGCCCATCTGTCAAACCAACACTCTATATACATCTGCTGTCAACGCCTTGTAGCTCAAGTTGTCAGTCTGTTAAAGGACCTATATTAAGCAGAACTGACTCATGTGAGCTTTGGTCATGTTATAATGTTGTTACCTCTTCAAAAACATATGTGATGTGTATTGTTTCATTCACACATGTTTGATGTAATCATTTAGTCATCATTAGTCTGTTTACATCTAAAAGCTCAGAATGCTCAGTCCCACTTTGCAATGTCATGAAGTGGTAATTTTCACATTAACAGCTCCTTTTATCTTTTGTTCAGGAGAGATTGGCAATTTATTACCACATAAGACCAAGCAGTTAGCACGCACTCTACCAGAAAAGTTACCTAGCAGTACGTAGTTTACATTTTAAAGTACCTTTAACAGAGGCGAGAGTGAATTTTGCATCACATCAGGCCTTTAATGTTAAAGTAATATGGCGATTGAGCTTTTTATCTTTAGAAACGCAATGGACCACTTCCTGTATTACCACATGACATCACAAGGTGCAATGGTGTTTTCAATTTGAGAGATGAGCCTAAATATGCAGATGACACCAAACTCTGTCTCCGGGTTTAAATAATGTCTAAATAATACCTGCCCATCTGTCAAACCAACACTCTATATACATCTGCTGTCAACGCCTTGTAGCTCAAGTTGTCAGTCTGTTAAAGGACCTATATTAAGCAGAACTGACTCATGTGAGCTTTGGTCATGTTATAATGTTGTTACCTCTTCAAAAACATATGTGATGTGTATTGTTTCATTCACACATGTTTGAGTAATCATTTAGTCATCATTAGTCTGTTTACATCTAAAAGCTCAGAATGCTCAGTCCCACTTTGCAATGTCATGAAGTGGTAATTTTCACATTAACAGCTCCTTTTATCTTTTGTTCAGGAGAGATTGGCAATTTATTACCACATAAGACCAAGCAGTTAGCACGCACTCTACCAGAAAAGTTACCTAGCAGTACGTAGTTTACATTTTAAAGTACCTTTAACAGAGGCGAGAGTGAATTTTGCATCACATCAGGCCTTTAATGTTAAAGTAATATGGCGATTGAGCTTTTTATCTTTAGAAACGCAATGGACCACTTCCTGTATTACCACATGACATCACAAGGTGCAATGGTGTTTTCAATTTGAGAGATGAGCCTAAATATGCAGGGTTTGTGTGTTAAACATGAGTGAAATAAAACACAACTCCAGGTCAAAATTATAACTTATAAATTATAAATTATAGAAAATAGCAAAATATGGGCCCTATGAAAATTCGTTAACATATCCTTCAATGCTTCGTGTGAAACTTGTCAAGAGGAACTAAATAACTAAATTTAAACCATATAATGTGCTCCTCCTTCTCTGATTGTGCTTTAGCAGAATGAAGTGGACCAGTGGCCTGTCTGTGGTGCATTACATGAAAGCATTTCCATATCTTTTGTTTTGACATTCCCTCAGCTCATCCTCTCTCCCATCTTTCATGCCCTATACCTTCTGTGCCCTGTGTCCTACTTTCTTCTACCAACTTACAAGGATCAGCCTATTTTTTTAAAGGTCCTATATTACACAGAATTGACTCTTGTGAGCTTCAAGTCATGTTTAATTGTGTTACCTCATCCCACCCGACATATCTGGAGTTGTGTTTTGTTATTATTAGCTATTATTAGTTTGTCCACATCTCCAAAGCTCAAAATGCTCTGTTCCACCTTGTGATGTCATGGGCCTTTTGCCTGCATGTGTAACTTGGCCAGGAAGATAATGTAAATTCTTGCAATATTTGTTTTGTCTCCTACAGTCTTCTAACTCCTCATCTCTGCTCCACTCTCTCCTCTTTCCTTATCTGCTCTGCCGTCTCCTCGTTACCCCCTCTCCCCTTCTCTCCCTCCTCTCTCCTGGTCTCCTATCTCCTAGCCTCCTCTCTCCATCCCTCCCTGTAAAACTCTCACACCCACATACAGTGTCTCTACAGCTGTGTTTGGGGCCCTGGCTCTTGTCCTTTCTCATTTGTTTATTCCTGTTTCGGACCGACAGCCGTGAGTTTGCGTGTGTGGGACACTCGAGCTGTTTGATTGTGGCGTTCACGTGCGTTTTGTGTAAATGTAAATATTGTTGTGATCGGCGCAGAGGGCCACCCAGCTGCTGCAGGTCATCCATAACGGCACACTGCAGCTACAGTTAAACAACAAAAAGCACATTAAGCACAGCCGGTCAACGTGACATCAAATGGAAAAATTTGCCAAAACTGCTAACAACTTTGGGAATTACAAACAAACAATTACAAGTTTACATTTGTCGCAAAAAGCCTGTAAAGATTAAAGAGCTTATTTTAAGCTGTTTTCTGATCTGTTATAATGTTGTTTCCTCACCAAAAGCACACCCAGAGTTGTGTTTTATTTCAGTCACATATGTTTGGTACACAATCTCTGCATGTTCTTCTCTCAAACAGAAAACATTCTATTCCTCTTTGTGCTAATACAAGTGCTCCACTGTGTTTTTAAACTCCATACCATTCCTGACTGAAATTATCCATATGATTCTAGTAAAGGTTCACAAAACTTAAAACAAAAACTACAGCTTTGTGACATCACCAGATGAAACAGAGCATTTAGAGCTTTGAATATGTAGACAGACTGTTAATAAAGGGTTACTCAAACATGTGTGAATGAAACAAAACTCTAACTAACTCTAACCCTAATCCTAAGTATTTTTGAGGAGGTAACGGCATTATAACATGGCTTACAGCTCACAAGAGTAAATTTTGTGCAATATAGAATGTGAAACATAAAAGTAAAACCATGACGACAAGCTAAAGCGGCTTCTTTCAAGTTAAATTTTTGAAACTCAGTGCTGTAAACATTTCCATTTTGCAGAGGAGGGTAGTGGAGCAAACAGTAAAACAGTATTTAAGAAAACTACTACTCAAGTAAGAGTAACTACTATACTAACACATGATTTATAGTTTGAGTTAATGTAATTTTAAGGACAAAACATTAAATAATGCTCAGAATCAAAGAACAGAGACAAATCCACTCACATTGCCTAGTATCAAAGTGATGTGTGTGTGTGTGTGTGTGTGTGTGTGTGTGTGTGTGTGTGTGTGTGTGTGTGAGAGATGGAAAATGACAGTGCACCTTTACCATGGACCTCGTAGCTTAAACTCTAGACAAATAAAGCTTATTTGTTTGAAGGATTTCCCTGCAATTATTCAAAGTACACCACAGACAAATTGACTTGACTCTCTGCAAACAGTTACCTCATGCACCTTTTACTGTAATCTTCAGAGTTGCAGCATAGGGCTGGTGAAAAGCCCTCTGGAAAGGTCACAGTGATCAATGGAGTGTGTTTCTCAATGTTTAATCCAGTTTAGTCCTGGTTAATGTTTAGAAAGTCTTTAAATCATATAAATGGACTGGATTTGAAAGTTGGATGATATTTGATTTATTCAGCTGTAGTTCTTGCCCTAACAAGATTGTACAGGTCAGTTTGTATCATTAAGCACAATGCCAAGCCATTAATTCAGAATATTAAACAGATGTCTCTTGTCTTTCATAGGGTTGCCAAAAGTCTCAGATATTAGGTATTAATCAATAAAAAGCAAGGATCACCACCATAGCTTTCCTGAATAGGTTTTAAATGATTTTGAGCTGTATCAGAACAGGTATATGAGTACATACACCCATGGACCAGTATGGATGTTGATTTTAAAATCAAATCTACTTCTTTTATTATTCTAGGATATTTTGGATAGCGGCTCCATGAAGATGTAACAGTTTATCTCGATGTTCCGCCATATGGCATTAATTAAACTTGGCTATTTCCATGGAGACAAGATCAGATCCGAGGAGAGGCGACCCCACTCACAGAATTTTCAATTAATTTTTTTTTGCAATGGAAACTTGTAAATGAATAATCAAAATATAGATACATTTAAAGCCATACTGTGAAATATTCAAGGCAAAGTCAATATATGGCAAGCAACAATGGGGATGGAACAAGACAAGTTACAGACTGCAGCTTTAACAGTTACTACTATAGTAAAACAATGGCTGTAATATTTGATGCCAGAGGGTGTGTTCAATGTGAGTAAATGCATCTAAATTATAGTTGCATGCAGCTGAGAAGATGACAGAATTATTAGAGCAAAGAGAACAGCTTTAAGCACATTTAGATCCATAGATCATGTTAAACAGCAATCGCTCAACACCTTACTAAGAGGTATGCACACTGGTCTTTCTATGTTTACATGCATCAATATGGCCGTCCATCATTTTGACTGGGCAATAGTTTCAACAAGTTTCAAAAATGTCCAAAAAAAAAAAAAGTCTGATATTTATTTAAACAAAAACTAGTATTGAAACTAGATACTGGTTTGAGCAGGTACTGACACTAAAAAAGTCACATCAACAGGACAGAAATGAGGGATTACATAGATATAAGACCATATGGTATAGAAAGTACTACGATTTAATGTTAAAAATCACAAGAGTTTTTGTTATCATCACAGTGGTATCTGAAGCAGAATTGAGTATCAAATCTGTTACTAGATGGATTTTTTGTTGCATCATGACAATATTATTTCAGATATATTGTTTAAGCAGCTCTAATTACAACACTTTTTATTTACTGTTCAAGAAACAGGAAGTACGTGTTGCTGTTAACTAGTTGCTGTTAACTGTTGCAATGGCAAAACTCCGCTCTGGTTCTAAGAGGTGAAAAGCTCTTTTAAATAAACTAATTGCAGTGAATAATTATGATCCCCTGAATGCATAAGGTAAGTGAGGAATAACTTTGGACAACTGTTTTAAATAAACTAGTTTGTGTGTTTCAACTTTTTAGGAGTTAAAAATGAGGTACAGCTCCTTTAAACATGTAGAGAGGAATTTGCATGTGAACGCAGCATATTTGGGCTTGTATATTTCATGTTACCTTTAGCTAAAAAAATGAAAGAACAGAACAAGTGTAGCTCACAGGCAGGATTAGAGCTCAACCTGTCCAGCCTTGTTCTTCACTCTCTTGAAGCGCAATTAAGGGCTTAGGAGGGAGTTTTTGTCGTTTTATCAAGATTTTGGGACAATTTTAATGCAAGATAAGGCTAGACATGCTGATAGTAATTTTAGGACATGGTCATTTAAGATAAAGGATCCAAATGTAGTTCTTAAAAAGCAGCAGGGAGTATTTGATAGATGCAAGATTCAGATCAGTTTTATGGTTGTAAAATAGGTTGTATGCCTGGGTTTACTAATGAAAAGCTATGAAGAAAGAAAATCTTACCAAAAATAGGTTGGTACAAGCCACAGACTGTATAATTAAGTGGACCAAGCGAGTGTCACCATAGTGTTTGGCTCCAGTCAAATGAAGCTCACTGAGGCTGGTAGTTTGCAAATTTGGAGCCAAGTTTCATATTAGGATTAGGAATTGATTTTTGGACAAAATAGCTAAATAAAAACACCAGATCTGAACATTTTATGATGAAAATGAGGAACTTGACAGCAGCAGTTACAGAGAGACAGGACTCTGGAGGCTAGCAGGTTAGATCAGAGGTCGCATTAACCAAATATTTTCCGTCATTGACAAATTAATTTTTTAACAGTGATGGGGAAATCTGAATGCTGTCTGTCATTTTGACAGATTACAGTGAGGGTGCTAAACCATAAATTTAAGTAGTTCACACCCCTGTCCAGTTGGTGGTGAGTGTGCTCATTAATTGTTACTATTGTTATTCTTATTTATTCTCTCGTTACCTCCTCTTTTGGTCTCAGCCACTCAACGCATCTCACTGTCCGGGTGCTGACAGCGCGTTGAAGAGATACAGACTGGACCCTTTGGAGCGCCACTGGTGCAGAAAGAGCACACGCTGCAGGATTTCTACCGGTGAAGTGAGTGGGAGCAGGATCAGGACATCCCACTTTCACAGGGTCTTGCCAAATTCTGATCACTTCCCCTTCAACTGAAGTTGATTTTTTACATGGCATGGTTAACATTGCATAAAAAAGCGATCAGGTGAGCTCACGGCTGCTAAGCTTACTATAATAATATACTATAATTTAATCAAAACTGCAATGAGTTGAGCCCAACTATAAAGTCGTAAACACTGCAATTATTTAGATAACAGAATGTCCTCTGCAAAGAACAAAACTGTAGTTTTAGTTTAGACCTCAAAACAACTTGAAATGCATGGGATTCTTGTATTATTTTTTCAGTTCATGTCAGTCTTCTCTCAAATGTTACTCCTGGGTTTGTTTTCTATGCACACTCCAGACATACGGTATATTCCTAATCTATTCTGAACTGTACAGTCTAAAGTCATGCAGCCCTAGTCCAGCTATCTGTTTCTGACAGCAGCTGAACTTTGACCCCTCTTTTTGGGTGATCTCCAAAAAGTCACATGATCTGGTTCTAAGACCCCAGTCCAAAACCCTCCAGGCGACATGAAGACCCCCTCTCCCAAATCGGGCCACAGCCTCAAAACCCAAAATAGACCCCAGTATCAGCATGAGTCATAGCACATGCTGGGACCTTTGTAATTAAGATTTTGGTGCACGAAAACAACAATCAGATTGTAATATACTGTAGGAAGCGTGAGGATTGGCTCAAAGGTGCACTTTCCTGGAGGAGGGTCTAATATCTGCTAGCCTCCATATTGGTCTTACTGCTATGCCTGGTTCTGTTCCACAGTATGGCACTAGACAAATATATTGTGTTTATTCAGTTCTCAAAACTACCACAAATAGATTCATTATTTTTATCCACGGATTCTCCACAGATCTGACCTATAACTTGACCTGGTGATGTGGCCTGCTTGTCTCCATGGAGATAGTTAAATGAAATGCCATACTGTAGAACATTTCAGGAAAAAGTCAAGCAGTTGGCATAAAAACTACAGTATAAACTGTACTGGCCAACTTGACTAGACTAGATATCATTGTTAAACCACAAAATTTATGTAAAAAACCACCATTAAAAAAAACCAAAAACGGCCAGCACTTATGAAGCTTAGACATGTTGTCACAGTCTTGGAATTTCTAACTTAATTTTGGTATTAAGAAATAGACTCAATACCGATTCTCATACCATAATAAAAAAAAAAAAAACAACAAAAAAAAACTCTTTATTTTGACAATAGAATGTGGACGTATACTGGTCTTATACTTGTTCTGACGCAGCTCAAGATCATTCTAAAGATAATCAGGAAGGATTCAATTCTGTGACTTTATTAGTATTGATACCTGTATAAATAAGTACCTAGTTTCGATATTAGTTTTAGTTTTAGTATTTTTGATACTTTTCACAACCCTAGCCAAAACTGCTCAGACATGTACTCTAATAACATACTTTACTGTCTGTTCCCAGTGGAGTCTACACCTTTGTGTTTGCCAATGGAAGCGATTACTCATCATTTATACGTCTGGCTTCATCTGTTCATACAAAGCCTTACTAAAGATAAAATGGTGTCATTTCTGTCAGGACCAAAGAGGCTGAGGGCTGACTCCAGGTCAATCTGGCACAGGGACAAAGACAGAGATGTGAACAGCAAAGAGCCAGAGGGGACCAAATTTGAGCTAACAAAAACGATAGAACAAGACTAAACAAAAACGCACACAGCTTTTTTCATTGTTGTTTTGGGTGAATCACAGCAGATTTTTATGAGAATACTGTACCTCACAGGAAGAGAGATAGTCCTAAGTTTGACCCCAAGACAGTGTGGATATGAACTGACTTTATTTTTATTTTTGAATATAGGCAAAAATATTCTGATGATACTTAACAAGGTTTGTCAAAAGTATTGAAAATCAAATACTAATCAATACTAAAAGTAGTATCGAGAGTAGATACTCATTTGAGTAGGTACTGATACTAAAAAAAAATACATTCTCAGGACAGAAATGAACCTTTCCTAAATACATCAGGAATGAATTGTAACAAAACAAGTATAAGAGCACATAAAACCACTATGGAACCTACCTGGACAACACAGACATTACACAGACACAACTTGGTATCGGAATTGGTATTGAGTATTGAGTTTATTCTTTAGTATCGAAAAACAGTTTGGATTTTTGTATTGTGACAAAACTAATTGAGACTTAAATAAACAAGGACAAAACCAGAAATATTTCAAAACTCTGGTGTAGGATCAGAACCAGTCTACTTATGGACTTCTCACTTACATTATTGCTTAATCTGTTAGTCACAGACAAGAAACACCTTACAAAAAATCAACTGAGACTCTTTTTAAGCAAGATGTACTGTGATGGGACAGTCTACTTTCTTAGCTGATCTTAAAACTTGCACACACTTTCTCTCACAGGATAAAACAATGGCTTCTGAGCAGAGGCGTGTCAACATTAGGCTTTTTTAAACAGTTAAGCATTCTGTACTCTAAATGTATTGTGTTTGACTTATGACAATTGTCTTGATGGTAATGTTGATGAATTTTATTTCAAAGGGTAATATAATGGGTAATATAAAGGGTAAGATAATGATGAATCTGATTCTGAATCTTGTTTTTATGGAAATTAGAATGAATTAATTTTGCTTGTTTTAAATATTTAATGATGTATTCTATAGTGGTTATTTTAAGGAAACACTGTTGGTCTAATGTAAATAGGTTCTTTCATGTATTTGGTGCCCGCCTGAGGACTGCAGATGGAAAGTGTCTTGTAGCTAAATCTGGCGCAGAGCACCTTTGCTCTCTGAGATGAATGTTTTGTCATTGTTTAAAATAAAATAAATAAATAAATAAACTGGGATAAATAACTGGGCTCAAACCTCGAGAAGTGTCAATGTACTTCTCAATGCCTGGAAGTCTCAGTGTCCAAATATTTAATTCCAGTGCAAAGTTTTATTGAAGATAATTAAACTCCTTGTAAACTTCCCTTTCCTGTCAAATTGCTTATACCTGTTTGCAATATAAGGTGCATTTTATTGAAAGAATTATTGTCCAAACAAATCTGCCCCATTGAAAGTGTTTATACAAATCTGAATGATGTTAACACTGTGGTGAGAAACATCTTCTCTACTACACACATGTCCTATTAGCAAGCGAATATTTGCAGTTTGGTCTCACTATATACTGACTGTGCAAGCTGAGATACACAAAAGTGACTGTCAGTTCAGATACTGCAAAACCAAAAATGCCTGTAATTGAATACATGCAAGATACAGGAAATTATTTCAATGCAATAATTTAGAACATTCTATACAAAGCAAAAACATCACCATGAAGACTCGCAGGTACCTGACCAAAAAGTTTCCCATATTACGCTATTTTCTGATCTATGTTATAATGTTTTTTCCATCAAGAACATACCTGAAGTTGTGTTTTGTTTTATTCGCATGTTTTACTGCGTTTTTAAACTGCAAACACCTTCACTTCAATCATTTGGATGATTTCAGCCCTGGAAACACCGGTCTCTAATGAACAAAAGGTCAAAAGTAGCTGTTAATTTAAAAACTACCACTACATGACATCACACAATGGAACAGAGCATTTTTAGCTTTGGAGATGTTGGCAGACTAATAATAAAAGATTACACAGACATGTGTGAAAGAACCAAAACAAAACACCAAGTATGTTTCTGAGGAGGTAGCAATTTGATAACATAGTTTAAAGCTCACAAATTCTGTGTATTATAGAGCCAAGTAACCAATATACAAATGTAGCATAGACTGAGGCGGACCTGTGCAAAATTAGGTCATGTTTTACAGTTTTCAGTTCATAGCTCCTCCACATAACTTCCCTTTAGGTAACCCTATCTCATTGCCTCATTTTTACCAATTCAAAGCGCTGCAGATGCCCCCTATGGCTACAAACTGATATTATCACAACCGAACCATCACTCATCCTGCCATGCACCCCAAGGCTTCAGCAATGCCATTTTATACTTCAGCTTCGTCTATCCTTTCCAAATGCGCCCATATGGAGAAAGAGCTCACTTTCTATATAGTCCAAAGTAACCCAAGACCTTCACATTGTCCGCTTTCATATAGTCTCCCATACACATACGCACTTAGACCCTTTTCTGTATCCTCAAACCACAAATCGCCAATATCTAGTTACACCTTGCTTTACAATTCTCCCCTTAAGCTTTGTTTTTTTCCGTTTGTCCCACCTGGGCACCATTACTGGCCCATGTGTGTGACCTGAAGTGCGTTTGGTAGTCATTATAGTTGGCCTCCTGCCTCTGTTTAATTTAATCCGGTGCATTCCTTGAGGGCGACCTGTGTTTTGCGCTCTTCAAAGTGGTAATTATGGTCAGGTTTATCACAGGAGGCACTGTCACTGTGCGTGGGTCCCTATGCTGGGGAAGCTCGTTTTGCAAGGTATACTTCTGAAATATTGTGAAGTATGCTAATGTTTTTGTATTTTGATTTTGACACTAAAAAAAAGACTCAATACCAATTCCAATACACACAATGATAATAAAAAAAAAATGCAGAAGGTGATTTTCAACATTAAACCATAGCACTTTATTTTATATTATCATGTCGCTTATATCTATCTAATCCCTCAGTTTTCCAGGTAGGTTCCAAAGTGGGCCATGGTTTTATACTAGTCTATGTGGATTTATACTTTTGATGCAGCTCAAGATCATTCAAAAGCTAGTCAAGAAAGGTTTAATTTCTGTCCTGCAGTGTTTAGTATCTTATTTTGACAACCCCATTTTCAAAAAAGAATTTTACGTTGTAAAATTTGTGAAAGAGTGCATTTTATTTTAATTATGGTATCGTAATCAGTATTTGAGTATCGAGTCTAGTATTGAAATAGAGACAACGCTACTTTGAACTAATGTATAAATCTAATTTGACAAGAATCTTAGCTGCAACATGTTTAAATACATGTTTGATAGTTGGTCAGTCTCTTTCAGTAAAGCTCCCAGACCTCATGTTACCTCACTATATCCATCCACCTGCCAATCTGTGCCCATGCCAAACTGCAGGGACTATTTTTAGCAGCGGAAGTATCACTGACAGACGTGCGACTCCATTCGTTTGCATGCGTTCTTGATCTTGTCATGGCGGTGTGAAGAGGCTAGTGTCATCTGGACCCATTTCTGAAGACAGGGTTTTGTAAATGCAGATAGTTAGCTCCAAATATCCACTCACTGTTGAATTCCTCACCTGGGGCACAGAATAAACATGAGTCTGGATCTAAACCCAAGCACACATGTTCAGACTTAGTTCAAACCACAAAAGCAAAAGTTTTCTTAAAAGCTATCACTTTTGGCATCAAAAACAGCCCATGGTTAAGATATTTTGTTCGTGCACTAATATTTTGTTGATTTTCTCACAGAAATTGTATCTTCATTTAAAAATTATAACAACTAACATGTTGGAAGCTTACATTTGGCTCAGGTCAAAGCACACTGTCATCATTAAAAGATATTCAGAGGTTCATGACACATTTTTGACATCCCTGGTTATTTTTATATATTTTATATCATCACACCCCTTCAAAAGTCAAGTGCTATTATGATAATTAAACAGCATTGCAGTCATATTTATAAGCCTGAACATGAAACTGCTACCTCTGCATTGTCCATCTTCTCATCACTGTTTTGCCCAAACCACAGCTTTTCTGTGAGTCAGACACATTCTCAAAATACGGCTAAACCACAAGTCAAGGGGATTATATTCACCTATGTAGGAAGTCAATTAGACAATGGTTTATGGGAGTGTGCAGACTGAGTTTCCCTGTGCATAGTCAGACAGTGTTGGAATGATCAGCTGTTGAATCCTGTTCTTCAGATCACATAAGGAGAGGGTGTGCATTTGGCTGCTGGAGCTGTCTGCTACTTAAACTACTGTTATACCGACAAACAGAGCAAAACACAATGATTCATGCTACTATTATATTAAATGTGAACTGTTAGAGAGTTGAATCACACATTTCATTCATTTAGAGTAAATTGTTGGCTGCCTTGCAACCAGAATACACACTTCTTCAATACTTTACAAAGATGTGAATCTAGTCACTGGGGAATCTCCCTGTTTTCAGATGGGCATGGCTGACCAGAGGATTAGCCAATCAGGGACATGCATGCTCTGTTTGTATCAAAACAAATATGGCTGCTTATGTGGAAAAAAGGGGCTGAAAAACACAGTGGATTTCTGCTAAATCAACGAGTAAAGCACTGTGCCAAATGTAATTTGGTTTGTAAATGATAGATGACCTTTGTTTCACATGTGTTACTGAAAAAAAAAAAAAAATCTAATTGGACAATTTTAGTTGGTCAAACTGATGTGAATAAATCAAAATAACACAAATTTCAATTTAAAAATCTAATTTCTCATAACAGAAGAGGCAGTTTTGGACCAGAAAAGCCTCAACTATCACTAACATAAAATGACAACCAAAAAGTCTATATAGCCAAAGTGTGGTTTACAAAAGGAGGACCACAGACAGAGACTAAAGTAAGTTTGGTTTAAATTCCTTCAGAACCAGGGTCAAAGGTCAGACTTGTTTGGGATTTTGTTTCTCAGACTTCTCAGGCGAAGGGCAAACTCCTAAAACGCATGACCTTCAAGTTTCCTCCGTCACCACAAGTCTTAACAAGATAACACTTTGAAAAAAAGTTGTTTTAACGTTAGGGGGAATGGAAAACAAGGATAAACAACAATTATCAACAGACATGCAAAATACAACATCAATAAATACAATATCCTAATTAACAAAACTTCACTGAGTGATTCAATTTTTTTCCTAATGGAACATCACCCTGAGATTTTATTGCTTTACCTGGAAATGCATTCAAATAATTTTTCTCCACAGGGACTTACTCATAGTAAGAATGCAAAATATGTTTTTGAGCAATAAAAACACTTGTAATACAATAAATGCAAGATAAATAAGTTTACAGGCATAATGTGGGACATTCAAGCAAAGCAATAACATCTCCATGGAGACAAGCAGGAGGCAGACACCTCAACCACCAAACATGTTACACTCCTTCAAAGGCCTGGTACTGTCTAAAAAATTGTGAAGAAAAAAATGGAAACAGGAAAAACTGATTAAGAACTATAACAGCTGAGCTGATTTTGGCTCTTAAACAAGTCCTGCGCTAGGCAAGGGAAGATTAACTTCTTGAGTTCTTTTTTAAAGACAATAAAGTAACGTGTGTTTATCTTGTTGACATGTTTCAGCTGCTAGCTGCAAGCCATCCGCAGGCTAATCCTCCCCAACATAATAGCACTGTAAAGTATCAATATGAATGTTTGGCCCTACTTCTTGTACCAGTCTCAGTCCAAACTCCGTAACACTGACCAATGTGAGTTGTGTCCATAAATGGTCAGCTCTACCTGCATCAGTCTAAATACTAAAATTCTAAGTGTACACTATATTCCTCATCAGGCATTCAAGGCTGCGGCAAAGGAAATGACCAAAAATGGAGACCAGTGACTAAACTATGCATATGCTGTTAAGTAAGTTAGTGTAGAAACCTTGAGCATTGCATATGCCCTCGATCCTGGTTTCCTTCTGTTTTTCATGGGTTCAACATATTCAACCTTTTCAGCAAATTGTGGTTTTATAAATAGTATCATCGAGGTTAATCAAATCCAGCAATGAAAGAAATGAAAAAACAAAACAAAAAAAAAACCCAGATAATTTACAGATATACATGTTAAGCCACAAAAAACCTTTTTCTGAAACAGGGAGAATGTGCAAACAAAGGTCCTATATTACACTGAAATCTGATATCTGTTAGAACGTTGTTTCCTCCTCAAAAACCTACTTAGAGTTGTGTTTTATTCTTTCACACATGTTCAACACACAAATCCTGCATATTTAGGTTGTGTTCTTCTCTCAAACTGAAAACACTCTAGCTTGTGATGTCATGTGAAATGCTCCACTGTGTTTTTAAACTCCATACTCAATTCACTAGAATCATTTGGATAATTTTAGCCCTAGAATCAATACTGAACTATAGGTAAAAGGTAGCTCTGTTATAACATTCTCTAATCAAAAACATGCCTGAAGAGGTTTTAAAATCCATCCACGATTATTTGAGTAATCTAGTGATCTCTCCTGAGCCCTATTTGAACACTCCTTACAGTTAGCAGTATGATTATACCCAATGGTCAGCTCACAAGCTTAGATCATTCATAAATATATAAGCAGGATGCAAGCCAATACACTATAACTTCAAAATGTGAATATGTGTGCAATACTGAAGACCATGTAAAACATCTCTGATACAATTCACTTTATAAGTCACTCTGCTGATAGTTATCCTGTCTAATGCTGCTGTACATAAACATAGTCATATTACTGTAAATAACATTATAATATACTGAAGTAACTTTACTGAGATTTATTCTGTTCATATGCTACACTTTTACTTTTATTGCACATAATAGAGTCTATTTTAAGTCTATTCTCAAATTATTTTAAGCCATTATCTATTATCTGTTTTATTGCATGTTATCATTTTCCTGCTGTTCTTAAACTGTGCGTTGCAACCCTGGAATTTCCCCACTGTGGGACTAAAAAAGGCATATCTTATCTTATCTTATCTTATCTTATCTTAAAAACCTGATGCGGTGTGCAGTAGTTTCATTAGCAGGATACATGCTCATTGTATTGTGATAGGGCTCTGAAGGGGGAGTAATTTAGAGTGGGTAGCATTTCAAAACAATAAAATGTAACATAGTGATCTAATTACATTCTGTGTTAGCATTTAATACCCCAAAGAGGTAAAATACCCCCATTTTAAACTTTGCAATGACCCAGTTTTGTGCCACCATTTGGACACCCCGCCTTGTTCCAAAACATTTGCTTTGACCCACAGCCCCACATCTCCTGAGATACCGGTGAATGTTTGGACATCTCTTGACGCTATTTTCTATTGTCCCTTCTCACGTGCACACTCTTAAACATGCACATAGCGAGGGGTCATTGTGTTACTGTGGGTTTGATGGGCAGCAGTAAAGATGCAGAGGCACAGACTGTGACAGAGGAGAAGAGATGTAGACACCCCAAAACCAGTTCAGACTAGGTAGGTAGTGCTAAAACTACTTTACTTCAGTAACTATTTAATAAAACTGTACTTCTCCGAGTAGTTTTCATACGTACTTCCCCCCCATTTGTGTGATTTATTGTACAGTGCAACAATACTCTACACTAACACTTTATGTTGACAAGTGATTCGAACTTTTATGTTTCTTACACTGTTCCTTATGTTATGACTTTACTTTGAGACAATTACTATTTAAGTTATTTTTTACTCTTTCTTGAGTAATTTCATTGATCACTACTTCTACTTGAGTAATGTTATTTTTGTATATTTTAATGTTACTCTTAGTTTTCTTGGTGACTCTACTCACATGGGAAACCAAGCATAAGTGAGAGTAGCAAGTGTAGCAACTGTATTAATCATTAATGCTGTAGTTATTCATGTACTCTTAGGAATGCACATTGAATATAGGGTTTGTTAAGTAAAAACTGTAGTCAAAAGGGAATGGGCAATCCAAGTATGAAGAAAAGTTAAAATATAATTACTACATAACTAATTTAGAGCAGTAACTAAACTTAAAACGGAATTCTGACACTAAGGAGAAGGTTCAAAGCTCAGTAGAAATTCAGATACAATTTTCCTGGACTACCACCTGCTTGTGTCCATGGAGATATTTTTGCTTTGGCTGGAAGGTTCCACAGCATGGCATTCAACTTCTCTATCGCTGTGGAGACAAGCAGGTGATGCCAATAGGCTAAGTTGGAGGTCAGATCTGTGGAGAGGCAACCCCGCCCACTGTAAGAATCCATTTCTCTCAGCTTGAAACATTTCCATGGAGAAAATCTGGTGACAAAAGTAAGAGTATCATTACTTCAAAATAATATTACTCAAGTAGAAGTTCAACTAGTGGTTCAAGAAGAATACACACAAAAATTAGAAAAACTAAATCATGTCTAAAGGAGTGGTGCAAGAATCACAAATATTCATATTGTTTGGTATTGTCAACATAAAACTTTTGTCACTTGTATAGTTACTCACAGTGAGAAGAGAAAAACTTTTACACAAGTAAAAGTACTGTTAATTCAATAAAAATATTCCTAGTAGGACTAAAAGTATGCTGTTAGAAATGTACAATTCCCCAAGTTACTCAAGTGAATGTAACTTCTCACCTCTGCCTCCATACAAGTGAATGTCTCCTATATATATTTAGGGGGCGTAATAATTACAATGTTTAGTGTTGGGGAATACACTTTTGTTCTTTAAAGGTTACTCATTGCCATTGGGTTGTGAATGTAAAGAGAAGAAACCATAAAACAGTGACTTGTAATAAAGCATTAGATGGATATTTTAACTGGAGGGGGAGGAGCAGCAGAAGAGGAGGAGAGGAGGCGGAGGAGATCTCAGACCTCTGCCTTAAATCATTCCGAAAGACAAGCTCGCCTAAATGAGAGCAAGGGGAGGTGTACACATCAGTTATCCCGACATGGGGGTCCCGGGGCGGTGAGGCGGAAAACTGTGGTTGTGTTGTGAGTGAAATTAAAGTAGGAAGTATAGAGCACCTTTAATTAAGCTCTGTAACATTGCGGTTAGTTGAACGCATAGGAATGTTAGTTCAAGTCTGTGGTGGTTTTCTAATGTATTGCCTTTCTTCACTTCATTAAAATTGATTAAAAACAAAATGTTGAATCTAGTAGTATGGAGTATTTACACTGATAATGCCATAGGCAAAGTGGAACAGAGCATTCTGAGGTTCGGAGATGTAGACAGACTAATAATAAAGGATAACTCAAACATGTGTGAATGAAACAAAACAACTCCAGGTATGTTTTTGAGGTGGTAACACCACAGCACAGGGCTTAAATCTCACAATAGTTGTTTTCCTAATATAACATCTATAGAACTCTTAATTTCTTTCCACCACAGCTCATCTTGACAAACACCCCAGCCAATTCTCAAATGTCTCCCATCACCGCAGGCAACCATGTGTTGACATATTTTTTATTATTAAAAAAACATCAATCGTGAATGGGCAGACAGCACCTTGCCTGCAGGTACAATAATAAAAGCATACTAGGACTCTTTTATTTCACAGATGTGGAGAGCTTTGGCATCTGAACTACTATCTGACAACATCCACATTTAAGGGGACAAGAAGAGACACGAATCTGCTCTTGTATGAGAAATACTCACTTGAATTAAATAGCTATAGGCTTACATTGTCTTTATGTGCAAAAAATTCCAATAAATTACACTACCAATGAAAAGTTTGGACATGTCTTTTCATTTAGTGCTCTTCTTTCTACTTGTGTTTTACTTCTGCTCGCATTTGAGGTACATACAGAAGACATCAGATATTATGAAGCAAGATATATGGAATTATGTAGGAAAGAAAAAAAGTGAACTAAACCATTTATACTCAAATTCTCAAAGTATCCACCCTTTGCTTTGTTGACAGTTCTGCAAACCCTTGGCCTTCTCTCACTGAGCTTCATGATAAAGTCTCCTAAAATAGTTTTCACCAAGTCAAGGCCACAATCTAAAACAAGTCTGAAGTTATTTTGAAATATTTTTTTGTTTACTACATTCCACATGTGTGCATTCATAGTTTTGATACCTTCAGGGAGAATCTGTAATGTAAATATAATAAAACATATGAAATGAAAAAGTGTGTCCAATATTTTGCCTGGTAGTGTACCTGCCAATTATGGTATATGCAGTTTTTGGCCAATAAATAGCACAAGGGCATAATAACATGAGTAGCAGGAGTAACAGTAGGGTATATCGCTGAAGTGTTCTTGAGCAAGACATTTAAGCCACTGGGCCTATATGCAATCATCAGTTTCATGTATAGATACAGACGGCAGACACAGACAACTCAAAGTAAATGTTGTACAATATTGAAATATATTGTATGTACTGTATGTACTGTTTAATAGTGTAGCTTTGCTTAGTTAGGGTAGGGTAAAATCAACTTAAATTGGCCACAGTTGATCAAAGAAGACTACATAGGGCATATTTACTAAACTAACTACTACTAAGTAGTTACTAAGTAACTACTGTTACTGCAACTACAACGATTTTTAGAATACTTTGCAATAACCACATAATCTAAACAGTCAACAGCCAATTCAAAATAATATGCCATGACTAGATACCAATTGACTGACTTATGTTGGCAGTGCAATTTCAGTGAAAAACTACAACTCCCATAATGTATGCTTTACCATGACAACAGCCTTCTTTCCAGAACCAGTCTCCATTATTGCTAACTATATACCACGACTTAAGGTTTCAACCGGACTACTAATTCTATACACTTTACAGTACATGCCAGCTAATGTTATCAATTAACCTAAAATACTAGCTTGGGGATCTAGTTCCCAGTGTAGATTATCAGAGACTGTAAAATATGGGAGATTCCTTCATGTCAGCTCATCTTTTACACATTCAGGATTTATCGATGCCTCTAAGTTGGTTTCTAGGTGCGGAGTAAAGCAGAGATTACCCAGGAATGTAGTTCCCATGAAGAGGGTGTCTCTGTGGGTGACATATATCGCCACATACCGCGCCACTGTCCGATGTTACCATAGGAAGACTGCAGGCATGTGGCTAGCTGGCACCAAGCGTGAATACATACATGCTAAGAGAAGCAATGAGTAAGAGGTATGGTGAGATGCTAACATATCACTTAGAATATATGGCCTTCTTAGGGGTGTCGGAATTCAGATACCAACCAAAACTAAAACTAGTACTGAAACAAGATGCTAATATGAATTGATACTAAATGGTTATAAAGCACTTTTCCACATTCATGGCACTCAAAGCGTTTTACATCAATGAACCACTCACACATTCATACACCAGTGTACACAGAGGCTGGACGCGCGGTAGGGTAAGTGTCTTGTACAAGAACACAACATTCATTCAGCATTCATCTGCGGGAGCTGGAATCACACTGCCGACCTGTGAGCCAATGTATCTGACCGCTCAACCAATGACGTTTATGTCTAGAGAGGGATTTGAACCGTCAACCTTTGGATGAGTTGAGATCGTGCTCTTGAACTGTATCAGAAAAAATATAAAGGCACACAAACTAGATGTAAAACCAAATGGTAACATAAAAGAAAGTACTATGTTGAAATTGTGATATTGGAATCAGGAGTATCAAGTATATTTCTTAGTATCTAAAATGAGTTTGAAATTTTTGAATCATGACAATTACTTGACAATGAAGTCAAATGATGGTTTAATAGTAGGATCCGACTGCATATTTGTTAGGTTTTATAATAACTTATAATAACAGTTTGCAACATGCAGCAAAGATCTGGAGAATGGTTTTTGTATTTATTTTAGTAACATGATTTCCTTAGAGATAACATTGGCTACGACACTTTAAAGTTGACATTGAAGGTAAAATTGTGTATTATTTTTACGGGACCCACCCACAGTCGTCACAGAGACTTCCTGTAGTTATAATGAGCTGTTGTTAACAGATCCATGAGGGTAATTGGGATAATTACAGACCCTTATAAGGCACAATGTGGAGAGATCGCAGTACAAGCCTGTTACAAAGCCAAAGGAATATTACTGATGATTAAAGATGTCTGTTTGAAGACTTTCATAAGCAGATAAATCTTTAGTGTTTACAGTATAAAATACAGCAAATAAATCTTTCGCATTGTTAGCCAAAATATTAAATCAGATGCTTTACTATTCCAGGGAACTACGTTGACTGATCATTGATAAACTTTAAACAAACAGAATAAAACCCTTTCCTGTATCTTGCATCATTCTCCATCTCAAAAGTTGGCTGCACTCGGAAAAATCAATCAATCAACTGTAGCTAATGTCTATTGTCCAAAGGTAACTTGCCAATCTCCAGACGGTGCTGACAGCCTGTATCACTTAATGAGCAGGTACCTAATGAGCTGACGAGACTTGTAGAGATAATCAATCCTAAACCAGATGTTGCCCCTGGTTACCTCGACAGCAGCTCTGAACCAGGAAGTGAAAGGGGGCCAACCAGGAAGTAAGTGAATGGGTAAACCAGGTGTGCCGACCCCCTGCGCCCTCCAGGTAAAGACCACAGCTCTGTGGTTAGATCGACAGATGGGTCGTCACATCAATGGGACTGACAAATGATCTCAAGAGGAAACATCTGGAGATAGGAACAAAACTGAAAGTGAAAATGTAGAAAACTCCAAAAGTCCAAAAATGCTGGGACTATTACTACAAATTAGGCTTGTCCAAAGTATAACAAAATTTGATATTAATCAAAATGAAAACTTGTATAAAAACTAAGAACTAATTTGAGCAGGTATTAATACAAAAAAAAAGTCATGGTATAGAGTATCAAGTCTATACCTTAGTTTCAAAATCAAAGTTTGAAATGTTACTATTGTGACAACACTACTATAAATAATGTAAACAAAATAAAATAAAATTAATAAATTTAAGTTGCACTATGCAACTTGGTCTAGACAGGGACCGACACCTGCTTGTTTCCATAGAGATGTTTTTGCTTTGCCTGGAAATGTTCCACAGTAAGCAATTAAACTCAATCTCGTATTTATTTAAGTGTAATGTGGATGAAGTATTTTGCTCAGGCACAACAAATTCTTCCAGTGGGAATTCAATGCATTTTAAGCCACCACTTATCTTTTCACTTTCATACCAGCAAGTCTACACAAAAACAGACTAGCACAGCCCTAACATTTTACTGGTGGGATAAGGACTTGGACCATCAACATTTGGGTTAGCTCTACCAACTGCTGTTCTTTACAAAGCCCTGGTTGTTTATACATTTAGGGGTATGGACAGGGGTATGCCAGCACTTAGCAGGGGGTACTTGGAAAGGTTTCAATTTCAGTCTTTATAGTACTTTTATATCTTTGTTGTTTCTGTGGGATACTTTAGGCACTACTTAATAAATATAGTAGTTACTGTTTGAAATAGGGCGCTAATCTGACCGTGTAAACTAAACAAACTAATGATCTGAACAACAAACACTCTTACTGAATTACTAATGAACATTTCAGTAATAACATTTCCATTAGACAAGCAGGTGACGGAACCTCAACCCCAAAAGTTACACGGTGGACCTTCTCTTATATAAGACATGTCAGTTAAATACACAAAAACACAATTTGTCAACCATCCATCCCACTGTATCCTATAGGAATGCACTGGATCATAAGGCCAATATGCACAGAGCCCTTTTAGTGTCGCCAATTGTCAGTCATGCTTTGTTTTGATTATCCACAATCCCCAGCGGTATGCCATCAACACTGTTTAAGCCAGGTTGAGAGATGGCAGGGTTACTTGCTCAAGAGAAAGAAAGAAAGCTAATAAAGAATATTTAAAAAGTTTGCAAATATAGCATAGTGCCTATACACATGTTTGTGCTATTAGAGCATTATAAACAAGGTTATATTATTATTAATGAAACTATTTTGCATCAAGTTTGCAAAGTTGTAGTGTTTTGTTTTGTATCATGCTTTTGTATATTTATGGAGGATTTTCAGGTGGAAGCGTGGGTGATGTAGGCCTGTGGGCGAAGCATTTGAGAGAATTGTAAGGAGGGTTCGAATAGGGCCTGCGAGAGATTACTGGATTACTTAAACATGAATGGACGACATACGAGGCCACTTCATGTTTTTATGTCAAGGGACGCTATAACATGCCAGAAAGTCTCTCGCCCGCTCCCATCTTCTTTCTCTCTTTAACCCTCTTGTCTGTTCGTGCCCCCGTGTTGGGTGTTGAAAACCCCCCTCTGGGCCCCCCTTCTCTCAGGATTAGCCCCTGGGCCCCCTCTCCTGTGCATCCTGTCCCAGACCTCCGAACTCATCAATACTTCTCACTCAACGCAGTCACTCAACCACAAGTTTTAACAAGGCCCAATGACAGCTGAAATACTGTAACACAAAACAGGGGTTGGCTTTCATTTCAAATAAGTGGTTAGTGTGCTTAAAGGGAGCATTGTAATTGATATTTGGCAATATTTTGAGATCCTTTACTGTTTGTTTTGATGTGGGGATGAGAAAAGAAAAGGAAAGCATTTAAAAAAAAAACTTTGCTAAAACAGTAAAGCAAGGAATGGAATGCATCAAGTTCTTTAGCATTTTTAATTCACATTATATTATAGCTGGTCAATTTTGGTCGTTGTATTGACTTGCAGAGTAGATAACAGATTACAACCGAGCATCCTCAGTATTTTTAGTGTTTTCATTGAGAATGGGAAATCAAGCAATGCAGTTCAGTTTAGAGAAGAGAGGGCATCTGTTAAACCCAATAAAAATGTAAACTACTAATAGATGTTAACTTTGGTAACTACTGAGACTTTGCTGTTGCTGTCATCAACATTTTCTGGGGTTAGGAAGCTAACTGCAGGCACTGCTCTATCTTAGGCTTTGTTAGGCTTTAATCTGAAATGTATTTATAAACGATCTGACCAGAAAGAACTGACTTAGTTGAACAACAACAGGAGAGTTTATTTGTGCCGTTAAACAAGCATGTAAACCATAAAGTGTGTAACTTCATATTCAGCACCGTCTCCAGTACATTTGTGGTGCAATTTCATCAGGCTTGGCACAACACTTTGCCCAAATATGTTGTGAATGTGGCTTCCAAGATTTCACCTAGTAAATAAAAATGAATTCTGAATGTTTTGTTAGACTGATAAGTTTTACTTATACAGTTTGAACACCTTAGAAACAAGATTCTTAGAACAAACATGCATTACAAATATCCGCACATTTTAACTTATTGTGCAAGTATCATGCAATTGTCTCCCCTGATGTTTAAGTGTAAAGGGCTCATATTATGCTATTTTCTGATCTATGTTATGTTATGTTTCCTCAGCAAAAACATACCTGGTGTTTCATTTACGCATGTTTCACCCACAAATCAACATTGTTCTTTTCTCAAAAAGAAAAAAAAAACATGTGGTAATACAGGAAGTGCTCCACTGTGTTTTTAAAACCTCTGACACCTTGACTATGATCATTTGGATCATTTCAATCCTGGAATTGCCAATTTCTACTGAACAAAAGGTAAAATGTAGCTGTGAAATGACCGCTTCAACTCCAGGTAACTTTTTGACATGGTTTAATGCTCATAAGAGTCAATTTTGTGTAATATAGGACCTTTAAATGTTTTTTCACTGCAGTGCCTCTCTATTTGATTTGTACAACCAGCCACCAATTTGTTTTGAATGAGGTTTGTTGTGCAGTTGTCAGTTCTCACACTGGGCTGACAAGGAGGGTGAGAATCCAGAAGCTTAAGAGTGCCCACCATGACTTTATCAGTAATATTTAGAGAACTGAACTGGACAACCTATTCCCACAAGGCAATCAGGAATGTAATTTAGTAGATCAACAAAGATTCTGGTAAATAGTTTTTTTTTCTAAAACAGTGATTTATTGGCATTGTATGTGTTTTTTTACCTTGGTATTGACAAATCACACAAAACATTCCCAAAGGTTAAAATAATATGTTTTGAAATCTGCACTTAAACAAACAGATAATAGAATGCATTAAGACAGCTGTGCAGATTCTGGTAAAACAAAATGCTTTGGCTCATGCTCTGACTTGTCTTGTGCTTTTGGTTCTGGCCTAATCCGAATTTTTTCAAAAAAAGATCTGAAACGATATATCAAGTCAATTTAATCCTGTCAAATGCACTGGTGTTAGCTGGCTCAAATTAATAGTTAGAAATTGTTATACTATTTTTGACTCTTGTGAGCTCTGAGTCATGTTATAATGTTGTTACTTCCTAAAAAACACAACTGGAGCTGTGTTTTGTTTAATTTACACGTTTGAGTAATCCTGCATTATTAGTCTACAACTCCCAAGATCAAAATGCTCCGTTCCACCTTCAAGTTAACAGCTTCCTTTTACCTTTAGTTCAGTTGCAATTGGCAATTCCAGGGCTGAAATTATCCAATTGATTCTAGTTAATGGAGTTTAAAAACACAGTACAGCACTTCCTGAACGACATGGCATCACAGAGTAGGTTAGAGTGTTTTCAGATTGGCTATAATTTATTATTGAAAGATTACATAAAAACAAGAGAGCCAAAAACTGCACCTTGTGGCAAACCAGATTGTTTTAGTGTTGGCATCTAAAACACATTTAAACAATGCTCAGTGTGAGATCAGATCAATTGACGCAAAATAATAACAGTAATAATAATTAGCAAAGAAAATAAAAAAACAAATCCAAGTCGGTGCTTGACTATAGCACCGTGAAAAGTTGAGATGTCAAGATGAATCGGTTAATTGTGATTATTCATACCAGAACTCCATGAGTCGCATGAATTACCATGCAGGTGTAGTCTTGTGAGTGCAATTCAGGTCAGATACACAGAGATACGTGATCATTTTGAGAGCTTTTGTCATGCCCCTTTTTTGTCGATAAATTGACATTGACACAGGACGTTGTGTTTAAATGACCAAAAATGTATTAAGGTGATACAGCTATCTTACATATATATACAAATCTCTTATAGCTCAAGTCCTGTCATGTTCCCCCCTCTCTCTCCCTCACTCTTCCCCTTTCTCACCGTCCACACTCTCACATTCAGTCTCTCTCCCCTCTTTCTCCCCCCTTGCTTCTTTACCCTCTAGAGATACGTGCATTTTGAGAGCTTTTGTCATGCCCCTTTTTTGTCGATAAATTGACATTGTGTGACAGGACGTTGTGTTTAAATGACCAAAAATGTATTAAGGTGATACAGCTATCTTACATATATATACAAATCTCTTATAGCTCAAGTCCTGTCATGTTCCCCCCTCTCTCTCCCTCACTCTTCCCCTTTCTCACCGTCCACACTCTCACATTCAGTCTCTCTCCCCTCTTTCTCCCCCCTTGCTTCTTTACCCTCTCTCTATCCCTCTCTCCTGCTGCCTCTCTCTCCCCCATTGCCTCTTTCTCTAAGCCCGTCTCTCTCCCTTTCTCTCCCAGTCTCCCTCTCACTCCCCCTCTCTCTCTCTCATTCCCTCTCCCTCTTTTTCTCCCTCTCAGTTTTGCCCTAGATTTGCACTGACTGCGAGTGACCCCTTTACCTCTTTTCATTCATTCAAGCATCAAGAGCAAACCCACACTTCACCGCAGCTCCCACTCCTCCCCCATGAGCCCGCCATACAACGCAGAACAACACAGACAACTTTGGGTCCACTGTGGCCCATACTCCATTTGAACCATGGTGTTAAAAAGGGCTGGATTAATGCCTCTCTCTGTAGGGGATTCCTGTTCCTGGTAATTACATGGTTTTACACAACGCCCAGGAAAGATTAACTTCATTTAAGCATCTGTTCAAACGTGTATGTGTGCTCTCTGAGATGTTCACAAAGATTAGGTCTTTTTTTTTTTTTTTTGGTATGTGGTTAATTTGCCTATAGCTAATATATCATAGTATTATACTGCATTTTATATGATGTTTTAATGTTGTTTCCTCAGTATAAAGTTCAGTTTTGTTTCATTTATACATGTTTAACACCCGAATCCTACGTATTTAGGCTGAGTTCTTCTCTCAAACTGAAAATACTAATACTTTTACACATTGTGATGTCATTGAGCGGTGATACAGGAAGCGCTCCAATGTGTTTTTAAACTTCATACTTCACTCAAATCATTTGAATATTTTGCAGCCTTAGAATTGCCAAAAATTTAAGATATGCATCTATTGTTTTAGCCTTTTTGGAACGGTTTCGCTCCTTGGTGCAGCACAGGATATTAGTAGGACTTTCTATCAAGTATCAAGTAGGAGTAAAAGTATGTGGTTAGAAAATATAATTACTTTAAAAAGCTACCCAAGTAAATGTAACTGAAGGATCCCCAACCTGTTTGTCTCCATGATGTTAATGCTTTGGTTTAAATTGTTCACAGTATGGTATGGTCCCATTAAACTAATATGTCTAATCTGGAGTATTTATTAATCATAAATATATTAAGATACATAAATTCTTACAGTAAGTGGTGTCACCTCTTCACAAATCTAACCTGTAATTTGGCTAGTAAGTCTTCATGAAGTTTTTCAACTTTTCTCAAATTTATGGCAATACCGTGGAACATTCACTCAGCACACATATAAAAAATCTGCCTTCAATCTTTTCTTTGTGTCTATTACAAGTCAGTACAGGTGCTACTTCAGATTGCCATTATCAAAAGGAAGTCTTGCATGTACACCTGAATAAAGCATGTTGAGTCTGTGTTAGCTTAAAGATCACTCGTGTCAAGGCAAGACGTGCGTTCTTGGATTAATTTCCCAACAATAAATCGTACAATAGAAATGATAGGGTGCCTCATTACTTGATATGTGATTTATGGCCTATTTTATCTTGTGCAAACACACATAGATCACACATTCTGTACGTATGAGGTATAGGGCTCTTTCAAATCCATCTACGTCAATCAGTAGATATTATTTTAAAGATGCACTATGTAACTTTTCATGTTATGTTACAGAGGTGTTATTGCTTTGCCTGGTATGTTACACATTATGGCATTAAACATATTTTTATGGAGACACTGACCAAGTCAGATCTGAGGAGAGGCGACCTTGTTCACAGTATGTATGCACGTTTTACTATAAACCTGTAACTGGTTAAATATAAGAAAGATGAGTTTAATGCCATACTGTGGAACAATTCAGCCAAAGCTTCTTCTTTCAACATGGATACAAACATCTGATGTCCCTAGGCCAAGTTACAGGTAAGATCTGCGGAGAGGTAACCTTGCTTTCAGTAAGAATATATGTTTTCAAATTTGAGCAATAAAAACACTTATAGAATATTAGAATAGAGTCTTTATAGAATAATCACAAGATAGATCAACATAATGCCATGCTGTATACACATTTCAGACATACAAAGGTTCATGCCATCAACATTTCCTTGGGGTGCAAAGATAACACTACTCTGTCTGAAGCTCTGTCACTTAAGTTAAACTTTAATTTTTTTTAAGGTAATCTGACCAGTAAGAACTGACTTGATTGGAACTATAAACCTTAATAGGTGATCTGATTTGTGCTAAAATCACAAGCTAGCAAGAATTAGCCAACAGTTTTTCAGTTAATCACTCACCTTTTTGTTGAAAATCACACATAAACAATGAACTGTCATATTGATCACTGACTCCTGAAAATTTCCTGTTTAAATCAAATTTGTATTTTTCTTGAGTTTTTGTATTTTTGCTAATATATGCACTGTGACATCCTGGTAAATGCTGAACATTTTGCCGATTAGAAATACATGTAGAAACTGAAATTATTTGTTGTGAGATTAGTCAAGAAACATACCAGAAAAATCGTCTAACTCCAATGCATTTCTCTATCTAAAGACTGTATTGAGTTACACAGGTTATTGCTTGAGGTCTGAACTCTTGTAGACTACAGACAGCAGTGGTTTATGTTACATGTATGAGACCAGGGCTTCACCTCAGTGCAGGCTTTGTGAATGGCATTATTGTGGATTTAAAGTCGAGCGGCCATTGTGGGGCCTCAGAGCACGAGGGAGAGGGAGATAATTGGACCTCGCTTTTCTTATGTTGACCTACAAGGTGTTGGGTTGCTTTAAATCGTATTTTATTTAATCCGATTTACTTAAAGAGCCAATGTATGCAAAGCAGGGCTGTCAAAACTACATGTTGAAAACCATATCAAATCAATTTCTTAGTAATGACAGTGAGTTTGAAATTTTAGTATTGCAGCACGACTGGGAATTACAGTTGACAATCTGAAATCCAACTGCAAGTAATAATTGCGATAGTCCTACAGTTATAGATTTATTAAACGTAGAGGTAGTAAGAGCAGAAGTTGTGTTGTAGCTGTAGTAGTATTGTATTAGAATTAGTAGTAGTAGCAGTTAGTAGGAGTAGTAATAGTAGTACTAGTAGTAGCGGCAGTAGCAGCAGTAGAAGTAGCAGTAGTAGTATCACTGGGAATAGTTGCTTCAATTTACATGGCCACTAATGTAAGTCAGACTTTGCTTGGATAGAAAACATTGACTGTGCTCCATTTATTGTCTTCTAGTCTAAATTTTGACTTTGAAGAATCAAAATATACATTTTACAACATGTCAAGTCATCACAAACGCTTGTCTTTACTTTTATGTTGTCTTAAAATGTCCCCACTGGAATCCTTTAAAGCTCTTTGTTTTAGTACGTTAACACTATCCACTCACACTATGACCTAGAATGGTTTGAACTGTTCCCATGCGAGTACTTAGTTAAGCCCCTCACATGTTTTAAAGTGGTGTCTGGGGACTTTTTTAAAACCCTCAAAGAACAAAAACCATGGCGTGTGTGTGCATTTGTGTGTGCGTGTGTGCGTGTGTGCGTGTGTGCGTGTGTGTGTGTGTGTGTGTGTGTGTGTGTGTGTGTGTGTGTGGGCTAAAGAAGTCAGATCTACATAAGGTTTCAATGAAGTATCACCAGTATAACAGTACAGAAGCTTTGGAAACTATAGGGTTCTTTGTTTGAGAGGTTGTGACCCCCTGCTGTTGTCAATGGTAAAGAATAGCATTAACATTTAAAAGACACCTACGACTTAAGTGGGATTTTTGTATTATACTAATGTAGATACAAAACATCTTGCAAAATCTCCGATTATAAAATAGGGCTTGACGTTTATATTTTTGTTCATTATATATGTTCTGATATTGTAGGAAATTCCTATTCCTATAGATTTTTGCTTCAGCCTTTTGAATGATGTAAATTAGCACCACTGCCATGGCAATTAGGAATCCAAAATATTTATATTTTGAATAGTGAAAAGTCCTTAAAATGTCACATATAAACAGAAAGCTGAAACCTATAAAATTGCATCATTAACACATTTTTTTTAAATTTTTTGCTATAAACACCATTTGTAAAACTCATTACCAAATATCTTCAGATTTTTTGTCTGTCTTCACAAATGATATGCACTGGTAACTGCAGAACATTCCAATGTAGAACACCACATGTAAATCTAGAATGAAAATGTATGTTAGTCAGTAAATGTAAGTTATACTGAGAGTGATTTTAGGTATAATGTGGTTAATCAATAAATAAAACGTTTATATTTCTCTTTCTCTACATAAAAATGATAAGAATGTTATAGGTAGTATATTCTGGTTAATCATTAAGTAAACAGGGCCTATAGATAAATTTAGGAGTAAAGTCAAAATGGTAAAAGTCCATGACCTTTAATAAATAAGGACTGTGAATAGGCTTCTGAACCAGTCTGACAGAAATACGGCCGTCCTTTATAAATCTCCACACTGTTCTAAATAACCTATATTGCTTTCTCAACCACTGCATTGTTAAGATCAGACTTTTGCTCCTATACATTTAATGAAACATGCCCTCCTTCTGTAGTCCATCAATGTACAGTAATTTAACAGCAAGAAAATGACCTGTCTTCTAGTGTTCCTCGTTCTCATTGGTCAGTTTAAAAAGGCCCGCGAGGAACGTTACTCAAAAGCCTGTCATTCATGTAGTTTATGGTCCTCTTTGCATCTCTATGAAAAGTCATAAATTAGGTTAGCAGGCCCCTGCCCGCCGCTGAAGCTCAGGGCACTGGGGCAGAGGGCAAAAGAAGGGGGTAAATTTCCAACACCCGTAAAGAAGTTAAGAATTGCTCATATAATGCACTCTCTATTGTTAAAGTGGACCAAAATCTTTTCACCATGTTATAGTTGTTTCCTTTATCATTTACCCTCACAAAGTTTATTAGTGTGCCTCATGCATGTCTGAGTAATCTTTATTCTCCTGTACTCAAAACATCACTGTAGTCAACCATCATTTGCACCGCCACATGTACATGCCCACTGCTCTGTACTTACTTCACTCTCTAATTTTATTTTCCAAATCAGTGATATGTGTAAAGTTTGGCAGTATCGTGTAGTCACTTTGGTACAAAAAAAAAAAAAGAAAAGAAAATGCTCCGAGCTAGCGTGATCTGCCCTGCTATCGCCATCAGTACCAAACATTTTCAACATGCATATTTTTGATGAATTCTTCAGTAATTGCTTTTAGCTGTTGGGTTTGTCTGTGCAATGGGGCCAATCCGTGGAGCAGGTGATGGCTTCTGGTCAAATTAGTGTAATATTGTGAGAGACTCTTAACACATACTTGAACTGGTAGGGGTGAAAAGGGGGGTTGACTGGAGCAGTGACGTTGTGAATACAGGAGAAAAAAGATTGCTCAGTCCAGGGACGCATCGATACTGATACTGATGTTGAATGTTGGCACCGAAAATGAGCTGGATATCAGGGTATAAGTTCCATGACATTGGTTAAACAGAAATCGTGGTTAGGCCTTTAACTTGGTTGTAATACTATTTACAGACTGATTTAGGCCTAGAATGTCACATAATGTTTGAACATTTATTCATCTGTATCAGTTCAGTAGCTATGTGAAGGATAGATAACAGTTACATAACACAATTGGATATAAAGTCAAAGTATCAATATCGGTATCAGAACTGAAAAAGCTGGGTTGGTGCATCCACAGTGTGGCTTTAAATGTACTTGTCTCCATGGAGACAAGCAGGTGATAGCCCCAGGTGGTTGATTTCATAAGTAAAGTCAAAGTATCAATATCGGTATCAGAACTGAAAAAGCTGGGTTGGTGCATCCACAGTGTGGCTTTAAATGTACTTGTCTCCATGGAGACAAGCAGGTGATAGCCCCAGGTGGTTGATTTCATAAGATTCAATACCTCATACCTTTTTGCTGTGAACCATTTAAACTTTGAGATCTCGTTCACAATCAAATAGGCGTAACAATATTGATATGCAATCATGCATAAGTACAAATGGAAAAAAAGTGTGTGAGAGCAAGTTGGGACAAATGAGATATTAAAAAAACAGATGGAGACTGTTGCTTGTTTGCTGACACAAATACTCAAGTGCACTAGTTCAGTAATAATATTGATCTAGTATCATCACATTGCAAAAACAAATACACAAACAAACAAACAAAAAAACTCTCTTTAGACAACAGAATGTTATTTTCAACATTAAATTTTATATTACACTTTTATATTACCATGTGGCCTTATGTCTGTGTAATCCAGTGTTGTCCAGGTGGGTTCCATGGTCCATGGGCATATACTTGCTATGTGCTCTTATACTTGTTCTGATACAGCTCAAGATCATTCTAAAGCTATTCAGGAAATGATCATTTTTATCCTGTGGATGTGACTTTTCTAGTTTTGACTTGTTGAGTACCTAAGACTAGTTTTAATATTGATTAGCATTTGAATGATTGAGCATTACTTTTGACAACCCTATGACCTAGAAACATTTCAATAACCAAAGAATGCAATAGGAAGTATACCACAAATGTCCTAAATTCTTCTTATTATAAGTTCAAGACTTGCACAAACAGAAGATGATAGCACAAACTTCACACAGGAAATAAGTGAATATGTGTTCTCTTTGAACCATGTTATTGGACATTGTTCGGTATCAAAGAAACACAGCCAGAGCTCGTTTTTTAATAATATTTGTCATTTTATGGTCCCCTAGGCGCAGTCTATACCTGAAGCTTTAGAATGCTGTTACTTTCTGAAACACAGCTACAAACCATTCTATTGTGAAGAAAGTGAACAGATAAAAGTTCAAAAGGAACAGAATAGATTGTTCAATTTATTCAGTTAAAATCAACAATGGATATTCAGACTTACAGTGGAGACTTTAATACCAAATATATTAGACCATGGCAGGAGACGCACAAGTTCTTCTCAATTCAGTTTTGACACACAATAGCCACTTTGCATTGGTGCTATGCTAGCAAATGTTGTTTCATATAGATAATACTTCCATAGACTGTATACATATTTAGATACAGCTAACCTACTAGGCCGTGTTCCACATAGGAAGTGAGCATTAGGGCTCTTCCAACTCCATCAACTTTTACCAAAAAAATTGTCACCGCTCTGTTGATTTTGTCTTAAAATGTTAGTACTAACCTGCCTGTGATCAAGGCCTTTTTTTTTTGCTTTTTTTCCCATAAATAAATTCCTATTCCCTATATGAAATTGGCTACAAATTCATCCCTATAAATGTTAGTGTTGTGAGCTTCCTTTGAAAACCGGACGCCCATTTGCTTCTTTATACAGTCTATGATTATTTCTCTGTTAGGTTAAGGCTTTAGGTTTGGTTGATACTTGCTCAAATTAGTATGTAGATTCGATACAGTTTAATTATCGATTAGTATCTGAATTTCTATATTTTTGACAACCGTACTCCACATTTTTAGGCATGAATTTAAGTTTATTACACCAAACTGACAGTCAAAACAGTCTGTATCCACCATTGTTGCTAAATCTCCCCATTCACACCCAGAATCCTGACGTTGGGGAGTCCACATTCTTGTCTTGTATGTCTATTGAAAACTACCTTTTCTCAAACAAAGCTGAAGAAAAGAGTCGGACATGTCCATCCCTCGTCACTGCAGTCCCCTCATGTCTGTGAATCTGCACCTGTCAACAACATCTGTCGCTTGTCCACTTTCACCAAAACATCAAACTTTTACTCTGTGGATGTCAACGGTCCAGGATCAGAGCTAGACTTTAAAGAGGGGATTTCATTCATTTGTAGAAAAGAACATTACTGATTGATTGGTTATTAGTTTTACATTTTTACTACAACCTACATTTGTTGTTTGTAGGGCTGGAATCAAAATTGCGTGTGAAGTATCTTGCCAAGGGATAAAACAACAGTAAGAAAACAGACTAGGATGCCTTCTTATTTGTGTGCTTGAAAAAGTCTCTCACCATAAAATGTGTGTAAAAGTCATTAACTAGCATTAGCCAAATGTTTTTCAGTTAGTCACCATTTTTATTGAAAACCAAACTGCTAAACAGGACCAAAGATGAAATGTGTTGTTTAAATACATTTTCTATTTTTTTCCCCAGTGAATCTCAAACTGTGTGCATTGTGTCACCATGGTAACTGCTGGACATTCCACTATTAGATATACATGTAGAACACCCCCAATGGATTAGCACTGCAAAGTATGGATATATTATAACGTCACAGCAGTTTATCAGTACCACCTGAGAAAAAATGTGTCTTTTCCGAGTATCACCAGATATAAACCCAGTCTATAGCAAGACTAGCCCAGGTCTAATCTAGGGCAAGGATTAAAAGTGGACTACATCATTTCAACATTTCAAAAACAAAAATGATCCAAAGGAGGATAAAAAGTGGACAAAACCCTAAATTAGACAAATCCAACCTGTCTAAGAAACACCTGACGGAGCACATGTGCCACAGTTTGAGAAACACAGTCATAGGCTCCAGACCACAGGGGGGACAGGACACTGGGGTTTAATGGACCGTGTAGATCTCATATAGAAAATGGGCATTTCAAAACCTGAGGAATGTCTGGAATCTAAAAGGGACAGAGAAAGAGGGCTTATTCTGCTCTATCTGCCCCACGCCAGCTAAGATCTGAGGATTCCTATGATGCTGCGTGCGTTTTTGGCTCCGATTGAAATGCCGAAGCAAAAAGAAACACTCGAAATGAAAAGACAACATCCACAACAACAAGGAGTTTAACCTGAAATGAAATTCTTTGTGTAGTTTTGATGTGTGTCTGGAGAGGGTGTGATGTTCTGGATGACAGTGGATTTTAATGTTCTGAGAAAAATGGATGTGAATGATGATTTTTATGATGGTCTAATGATGGTAAAGATATTTAATTTATTTAATAATAATTGAATTTATAATAATTTATAATTTTTATTTACAACATAAGCCTGCCCAGGGACCAAGAACCTTGCCAAAGGATGTCGCCGAGATTAATGTATATTCTGCTCTGTCTGTGTCTCATTAAATAAAGCAAACAGAATGGTAGTAGCAGCAGAGGTAAATATAAAATTTAACAAGTTATATATATAT